>CAUYUJ010000492.1:127500-169492 GCA_963575745.1 Prorocentrum cordatum
TGCGTCCCCCCCCACCCAACGCTTCGTGGCCCCATAGGGAGCCCCACCGAAGGTCCCAGCGCTACCGCCCTCATGCGCCCCCCCCCCCACCCCGTGCAGCGCTTCGTGGCCCCATAGGGGAGCTCCACCGAAAGTCCCAGCGCTGCCGCCCGCATGCGGCCCCCCCACCCAGTACAGCGCTTCGTGGCCCCATAGGGAGCTCCACCGACGGCCCCGGTGCTACCGCCCGCATGCGTTCCCCCCCACGCAATGCAGCGCTTCGTGGCCCCATAGGGAGCTTCACCGAAGAAGAGATTCACAATGCCGGGTCCCTCGCCAGGATAATGTGTCTGGGCTTGCAGGGGGGGGGGGGGCATTCGTCTTCACGGCGGGGCGGGGTCCCCCTCGGAGCTCTGGCCGGAGCGCGACCCAGGGGACGTCCGAAGGCCGATGCTTCGAGGATCGACACGCAGGAGACCCGGGTCCGAGCCGGGAGGACGGAGGGAGGGCGAGGAAGGAGTGCGAGGATGTCGGGAGGAGCGGCCGCCTCACGCGTCCAGGCCCGGCTCGGCCACGAGAAACCTCCGCAAGAAACCCGACCCTGAAATCCGCGATTTGCCCAGCGAAAGCCCAAATCTGTCGATAGAACATCGTCGAGATCTCATTGGGTGCACATCGAAATATCCCAAAAAAAACCCAGGGCACCCCGGCAAACTCCAGCTGGCTTCCTGGCACGCGCCCCCACTGCATGCGGGCTTGACTGCATAGGCACCCGCCTCTGCCCGTGCCCGCAGCCGCCCTGTGCTGCTGTGCCGCCCGCGCTCGGTGGGGCCCCCGCCCGCCGCCGATCGACCAAAACGTCCACGGCCGCGCTCTCGAGCTCCGAGTTCGGGCCGGGCGAAAGGGGGGGATAGCAAAGGGGGGGGGTTTGAGAATCAGCTCGCGTAGCTGATTTTCCCGGCGCCTCCCGGCGCCGGAGGCGTAGCTGCTTTTCCGAAGCGGGATAGGCCCAAGCGGCGATGGGACGCCGACAGAGCACAGCACGCCCCTGGGCGGGGCGGGGCTGTGGGGGCCCCTGTCGGCGCCGAGTGGGCGATCGGGGGTCCGGGCAGACCCTCCCGAGCACACGTATGCCCCCCCCCCACGAACGATGCCCCTGACGCCAGCCCTCGCCCTCCTCGCGACGACCCGGGCGTGCTCGCAGACCTCTGGAGTTCCTCATGAGGCCTCCAGTCCTCGCCCTCGCGAGGAAGATCGAGGCTCGAAGATTCCGGTTCGACGAAGAGGAAGAGGAGGAGGAGGAGGAGGGTGAGGAGGAGCCAGAAAAGAAGGAGGAGGAGTCATGCCCTCGAGTCCTCGCCCTCTTCGCGAGGCCTCCTCATCATATTCGCTATTCCTCCTTCTCCTCCTCCTCAACATCATCGTTCTCCTCATCTTCTCACGTTCCTCCCCCACTTTCGCGCCCCAGGAGAAGCAGGAAGGAAGGAGGATAGGGAGAAGAGGGGGGAGACGAGTAGCATCAGGATAACTCCGATACGCATAGCCATACACTTTCAGAGGTCCGCGCAACGTTCCCGGATCGACGCCGGGCCCCCCTCCCTGTCCTGGCGATCCCAGTCAGCTTCCCCAACCAGTTTCGGCGCCGTCCCTCACGCCAGGATTGGCGACGTCAGTGCCGCCCTTGCCATCCAGGTGGAGCGCGCGCCACGCCATGCTCCCGCTGGCTGGCGCCGCCCCCGATCGGCACAAATGCTCCGACCACTCGGTCGCTGCCGTCTGCTGCAACTTCACAGCGCGCGCGCCGGGTGACAACCCGGCGTCGTCGCAGACCGGCCCACGTTCTTCGCTGACCAAGAACGCTACACCCGCATGAGAGGCGCCCGCTCCCCGCCGCTGGCTCGAACTAAAGGGCACCCGCAGGCAAACTCTCGTCCACAGACGGCATCAAACTCCTGATGCGAGCGCGGACCAACCGCCAGCGCTCAGCTCGACCCATGCCGACGACAGCAACCCCTCGGCCCATACGGCCGCGGAGCTGGGCAGGTCTCTCCATGAGGCCGCGCGTTCTGAGGGGCCGCCCTGCAGAAACAACCACCCTGGCAAGGTGGCCGCATGAGCGCTTGAACCAAACTCAATGCTCAGGTCGCCAATCTCGCGCTCGGCAACCCGCTCAAGGCCCAACCCTTCTCTTTGATCCCCAGGCGGCCTCTCGCGCGATCCCAATTCCGCGGACGATCCGTCGGCCCGCCCCAGCAAGCGAGGGTACACCGACCTGGTCAAAGGACGCCAATGGGGGTCTACGCGGCCACGGACGGAACCTGCTCAACCTGCTCCCCCTAAGCTCCCACTGTTTCTCGCCAGGACAGCCTGCGGCGCCTACCGTGCCCCGGACCATCGTGTCAACTACGCCGCCCGCACCCGCGAACTGTCCAAGAGCGCACAACGCGAAGAGACACTGGTACCGCCCACCATAGGCGCGCAAAGCGACCTTTTGGGAGCGGGCCAGGCAGAGCCCGACATGCTTCGCGCCGAGCAGGAGGCCCAGCCTTAAGGCCGACACGACCTCGATGATGGGCCCATCTCGGCCACAACCGAACGTTTCTACCGACGCGCAGACGCACTTGCCACAGGAGTCGCCTCCGTGAGATGCCCGCCGAGGCCATCCGCGCCGCCCAAACCCGCCGCAAGTTCGGCGCCGTCCTGCGCAGAGAAGCCGCCGCCATCCGCGACCAGCGCGCCCGCGCTTAGCGAACCCCCTCCCGCACCGCGGCGCGGGGTGCGACGCCGGCGGCCTGCGGCGGATAGGCCCTCGCCCACCGAACACCAAAAGGCCCCCCGGCTTCCCCAGTGGAGGACCGCGCCGCTGCCATCCGCCTGGTCGGCTTGGAAGCGGCCTGGGACGAAGACCGCCCCGGCGACGAACGCGACTTCCATCCCTTCGGCGTCGGGGGTTCCCTCGACTACCACGACGACGACCCGCTCGCCCACCCAAATGCAGACAGTGCTGCAGCTGTGCAAGGCAACTGCCCTCCACTACTCCCCGGACCGCTCCTGGGGTACGTTATGACCAGAATCTCGAGGCGAATCCAGCGGTGGCGACGAGGGCCTCCCAGGCTTCCCACAAAGCGGAAAACGAGGGAAGGGCAGCGGCATCGGCACCCTGCCATCCGATGTTTTGGAAACGTCTCGAACGAGGCGCCCGTTTGGCCCAGTGGACGAGTCACTTCCCAGAGCTCCGCAGACACCGCGATAGAACGAGGAACACAAGCACAGCACCTGCGCACCAGAGGGGTGAGCCGCCAGGGGTGTGTGATAATCACGGGCCTCTTCGCGTTCGGGTTGTGGGGGCGCCTCGAGCGAGGAGCACGATTTGGCAGTGGACGGAGTCTACTCCAGAGCCCCATGGTCACCACGACGTAGTGATATCAGTTGGCACCCAGAAGGACGCGCCGACCAGGTGTGTCGCACGGGCCCCATGGCCCACCCGTACCCAAATTCGCTTAGAGCCATCGTGCTAGCTGCTACCATAAAGACAACTACCTGAGTAAGAAGCAAAAGTCCACGGGTAGCCTCGGCCAAGCGCAGGCTTCCCGACCTGGATGTCAGAAGCGGCCCGAAAACCAGAGCCCCATGCTGAGCTTCACACAAACAGAAGCCATGCACCAACCTATGGCACGGCGCCTTGGCAGAGCGATACGGACACGCCAAACGCGCACACAAGAGGAACAACAACATGCCAAAGCCATGCAATTCTACACGCACGCCAAACACGTGCCGAGGCAGGGGGACGAGGGGGTAGGCGACGACGAACGATTCATAAATCCTCTGGTTTGGTATGGTCCTGATGTGCCTCAGAATGCATCCAAGCATGAAGTGTCTAACTCGCCGTGCTTTGTTGCAGTAGTTCGTACACGCAACTTACCCACTGCAATTTCGGACGTCCGCGCTTCCTGACAGAGCGCCGCTTCCTGGGGATGTCCCCGCCGGGCTCGCAAACAACAGCTTTGAACAAGTTTTCGGCTGGCATTTGGGATATCCCGACATATGCCTGCATGTGTCTCTTGTGCAACGTCTCGCCGAGTGGCGCTGCCCGTGCTAAGGACAATGCGGTTGCGTTCGACACGCGGGAATCATATGCACGCTGTGCGTTCAGGACCTTGCGTAAACAAGTCGCTTGGAAGCTGTCTAATCGTGTTCGGTCTGCCTGCGATGACGGTAAGAACTCCAACTTGTAAAAAATCATTGGGGCAACGATGGCGCCGAATAGGCGGAGCTTCTGGATTTTGCTGTGCTGAGGCTTGTGTGATTTCAACAGTTTGCCAGTGATTTGAAAGTCTGTGTGGTTTCCCCCACACGCCTCGTAATTTCGGGTTTGCTTGCAAACCGCTGTGTAGAAATCCTCCCAAGTATACAGCTCGTTGAACATGTTTGACAGGTTGGAAAAAATGTCGTGCACAACCCTCTCGTTATTGATCCTCGTCATAATCGTTTTTCCCCAAGTCAACTCTAGCCCGTACTGCGTTCCATCAACGATTTCAAATCCAAAAACATTTGAAGTTCGAGCGGGCTCGCACTCGCAAGCATGGTGTCGTCAGCGTACAAGATGTCGTTGCGCACAACATATCCTGGCTCACGATACTCAGATCTCATTGCTCTTGTAAGCCTGGTCGATATCGAAGAACATGACGGCTTGGACGATGATGAAAAGGTATTGAGAAAGCGGGCACCCTTGAGCGATGCCTGCTCTCTGTTGCCTGATGCTAGAATCCCCGGCCCGATCCTTCAGAAGGAAAGATCGCGTCCTATAGATAGCCCATATTATTGCTAGCGTTGGCTCTGGTATCCCAAACCTCCCCAAAGCTCGCATGAGTGCGTCATGTTCGATTCGATCAAACGCTTTAGCCCAATCCGAGAGTACAGCTATCAACCCATGCTCAAGGGCGCTCTGGGCTGCGTCGAACATGCGGCGTGCGATCGAAATTGCGTCTATCGTGCTCCGCAGTGGTCTGAATCCAAATTGTGTGGGCCGGATTCTATCTTCGGCTCCTCCTTGTTGAAGTCGTTGTTGGATCATCCACGCCAGTACCTTGTAGCCTTCAGGTAAAAGAGAAATCGGGCGGTAATTATCTGGGAGGCTTGCGTCCCCTTTTTTGCATAACAGGACAACTGTGGCAATCCTCAAAGAATCTGGGATATCTTTGTTTTCCCAACGTCTTGGCTGTAAAGCCAGATCCACTCATACCCAATCCCCCAGCAGTGCTCATGCTCACCCTGGGTGCGTCCGGCCCAGAATTTCGAGGCGAGAGCCCGGCGGTGGCGACGACGGTTTCCCAGGAGGCCCAAAAGGAGGGAGAACGATAGGGGGCTACTTGCGAACCCTACCCCTACCCCCCACGATTTCTGAGGGGGGGGTAGGGGGGGGGTCGCATGTGGCCCCCTAAACGAGGGAAGGGTAGTGGGGTACCTTTTCCCCCCCTGACTCCGAGACTCTCTCCGCCTCCTCTGGGACGCGCAAAGACATACTAGTACTATATGTTCTCCTTGGAGGCGCGCGTCCGACCCGAACATACAGTATACCCATCTTGTAGCTTATCGTTTCCCGAGCGGTGTGGCCAGAAAGCACCCGCCAGGACGCCTAGACTATAAAATCTCTCGGTGCGCGCGTCGCCCCTGGGGGGGCGACGCACATATAGTATAGAGTATGTTGGGGTGACGCCGATTCTCCCGCTGGCCTTCGGCGGCGCCACAGTCCTCCCCGCCGCCGCGTACGCCGCCGGCTTCCCCAGCGCGACGGGCCCGGCGAACGATGGGGCCTTCCCAGCCGCCTTCTCGGGGGGAGGGGAGATCTCCCCTCTTCTTGCCCCCCTCCCTTCTCCTCCTTTCCCCCCCTCCTCCTCCTCCATTTCTGCCCGCCTCCATCCCCCTCAACTTCCTCCTCCTCCTCCTCCTTCTTTTCCTCCTGCGCCTCCTTCCTCCTTCTCCTCCTCCTCCTCCTCCTCCTCAGACGGGACACTTCCCGCAATGAGAATAGATTCACGTGAGACCTATTTAGAGGGACCGTGCCCGCAAGGTTTAAGGTAACCTGGTTGTTGCGTTCTCGCTGTACGCTGGTCTTCCGCATTCTCCCCTCCTCCATCCTTCTCCTTGCAAGCAATTTCGCCATGCCCCCCCCCGGCATGTCAGAAGGACGGACCAGGCCTTTCGCCAGACTCCCTCACTGCTCAAATTCCAGAGGCTTGCTATTTGCAGCAACTACAAAGATGGAGGGTGGGTGGATTTACACAACGTGACTCTCGCCGTATCGTCGCGCATATTCGCCGCACAGACATGCAACAATTTCAAGGATGGAAGGCGGTCCGTTTTCGAAGTGCAGCTCTCGCCTTAGCGCCGCGCACTTTCGTCTTGAAAGCTTGCAACAGCTTCAAATGTACATTGCGGCCCGTTCTCAAAATGTGGGACTCGTCTTAGCGCCGCCCACAATTGTCTTAAAAGTTTGCACCAGCTTCAAGGATGAACGGCTGTCCGTTTTCAAGATGCAACTCAGGCCTCAGTGTCGTGCACGTCCGTCATAAAGTTTGCAACAGCTTCAAGAACGGAGGGCGGCTCCTTTTCAGCATGTGACTCGCGCCTAGTCGCCGCGCGCACTCGTTTAAACATTTGCATCGGTTTCGGGGATTTGCACGGCTGACATCCGCAACCGTGCCCCGTGGCACGTTGAGGCGTGCTAGAGTGCCAAGTGCTGCCTGGATGTCTGCAACCTTCTAGGGCACCCCCTCTCGTCGCACTTGGCTGCCTGCATCGGCGGCCCCAACCCCGAGGGAGAACCCGTGCGAAAATGCAACATACTCGCGCCGCCGATGCACGGATGCCTCCAAGACGGCGTAGACGGGCTCCAGGACGGCCGAAGTGGGCCTCAAGACGGCCCAAGATGGGTCGAGAAGCCTTCGAGGCGTCCCAGGAGCGCCGAACGGGTTGATGAGAAGGCCTCGAGAAGCAGCACTCAGCAAGACGACCCGGCAGCCCCCCCGACTGCCCCAAGACGGCCGAAGATGCCCCCAAGACTGCCCCGAAGCGGCCAGGAAGAGAAGACGACAGGAGGCACAGGTAATGGTGTTCCTCATCCTCCTCCTCTTCCTCCTCCGCCTCCTCCATCAAATCATCGCCATCACCATCACCACCACCACAATCACATTCACCACTCTCATGTTCCCAAAACACCGTCCTCGACCTCATCCTCATAAGAACCACCACCGTAATCAACATCATCATCACCATCACTATCACAAGCATCATCACCAACATCATCATCAACCTCATCACCATCAGCACCCCCACCATCACCATCATCATCGTCACCATAATCAACATCATGAGCATGAACGCGAACTGAGCATCATGATGATCAGCAGCATCACCATCATCACCACCACCACCATCATCATCAGCAGCAGCGTCAGCATCAACATCACCATACACATCATCATACGCGTCATCATCAGCAGCATCAGCGTCATCTTCAGTATCATCAGCAGCACCACCGCCATCACCATCATCACCACCATCATCAGCATCATCAGCATCTTCAGCATCACCGTCGTCGTCGTTGTCATCGACCCTGACGGGCTCATAGACTTCGAGCACGCACCAACACCAAAATACAGCCGAGGTGTCACACGTGACGGCGACAAACACCTGGCTCCCAGAACCCCCCGATACGGTCCTACGAAAAGCGCGCTACGAGGTAAGGCCCTCAGAAGAGGTGAGATACAGAGCCGACACTCTTTAGGAACTCCGCGCGCCCTCGCGCGCAGACCAGCGAGGAAACTGGGCTGTCACGATGACGGGACTTGCCACAGGCAACCGGAGACCAAAATCAGTGCCTGCGCTCCCCCTTCCCCATCCGTAAAACAAACAACAACGGCATCAGCAATCAGCATCAACTTCCGAAGGTCCGCGCGGACCTGCTCGGCCTGCGCTGGGCCCCCTTCACACTGGCACGCGGAGGGCGCGCCAGTGGGCAGCGCCGCGGGCGCCGCCGACCCGAACAAATCCGCGAGGAACTCCGACCTTTGATGCTCCTGCCGTTTTCTCGGCAGCGGCCAAGATGGGGGTGTCCAAGAGGGGGGGGTGCAACTCATGACCGGCGGCATGTGCGCGGCCCAGCGGGGGGGCCAGTGACGGAATGAGATGAGGAGAGACGCCATGAATTCTGGGGAAACGTCATGGCCCCCGCCATGACATCCCACCCACCCCGAGTCATCACCCCCCTCTTTGCCGCCCCCGACTTTCTGTCCCCCACACCCTTCTGGCGGCATCGCCTGGAGCCTCGCCATCGCCTTCGCCTTCCCGGGCCCGACCATCATGCTGGCTAGCTTGGGCATCGGGGGGGCCTTGAGCGCGGCGCGCGCACCCGAGTCAATGCTGCTGCTGAAGATGATGATGGTGGTGATGATGATGCTGATGCTGATGCTGATGATGATGACGAAGACGACGATGATGATAATGATGGTGATGATAATGATGATGCTGCTGCTGACGACGACGACGATGACGACGACGACGACGGTGGTGATGATGATGATGATGCTGATGCTGATGATGATGCTGCTGCTGCTGATGATGATGAAGATGAAGATGAAGATGAAGATGAAGATGCAGATGATGATGATGATGATGATGATGATGATGATGATGATGATGATGATGATGATGATGATGATGATGATGATGATGATGATAATTAGGGTCCCGGATGGCATGGTGCTCATCGTAATGGAAACGAAGCTGGTTGCCAGCACGGAAGCTTTTCCCACAGCGGGGGACAGGGCACACGTACCTTCCATTGGCCGCTCCTGCTGCAGCAGCGCCCGACCCCCCTCCCGGAGGAGGGGGAGGGGGAGGAACAGGAGGAAGAAGAAGACGCGGAGGAGGGGGAGGAGGAGGATTCTGTGGCCTCGACGGCCCCACCTTTGCATTCATGCAAGTGGCAGCGAGGGAAAATCCAGCCCCGCGGACTTTGACTGGCTGACTTGCACGTGAGATTAATAAGAGTCGGCGGAAAGAGCCTGCTCGGCACCCTTCCGGCCACTCCCCATCCCCCGCCTCTGTTCGGAGGACGCTTATCGGCCGACCAAATACTTCAATGCTTCTGACTCTGTCTGAAACTCCTCAAAATTGAAAGCTGCGGGTGCAGGCGCGAAATCCGGAAAAACACCAATGTCGAAACAAGCCGCAGTGGTCGAGATTGACAGTGTCTCGAGCTTCTGCTCCGAGTGATGGGGGTGTTTGCCGTTACACAGGTCAGTCCACCCATGGCGGACGGCTCGACTCGGAGGAACAAGACCGTCGGTGGCCAGACCACGTACTGATGCCCCAGGCGAGTAGCATCTGCAACGGCAACACCTGAAGGGCACCGAACCACCCCCTGAACGCTCGACGGCGGCGGCGCGGTGGCAGAGCTCCTGGCGCCTGGAGGCGTGGAGCGCGGCGACAGTGCTGCACCTCCCCGACGGAAAGCCTGCGTTTCAGACTGACAGCGCGCCTCCAGGACCCCGACCATCTCGCCCACCCCTGGCCATCGTTCGGACGTCCATTCCCTGTGCCTTTCTCAGCTTCGTGCGTGGCTTTCTCGCATGATGACCAAGGATGCTCCTCAGTGGTCCTCGCCGGAGGGAAAGTGCACAGGTCCCAGCGATGCCAGGAGGGACCCTGTGGGCAGGGAGGGGGGGAGGGGTGACGCGGAAGCGGCAGGCGCAGGTGGGGCGCGCGGGGCCCCTGGGGAGAGACTCTTGCCCAAGCGGAAGCAAAGTGCTGGCAGCGAACACGCGGTGCGCTGTGGCCACATCGGCTGCATCCGAAACTACGTCAGTCACCTGGGGCCGGGGGGCGGAGCCGGATGCCATGCTCGGCCCCGACGTCCGCATTCGAATGTCCGTTCCTGAGAACACGCCCGCGCGCCGAGATGTCGCCCCCCCCCCCCCCCCCTACGTCAAGGTGAACCTTAACCTCGACGACTTCATCAACGCGCTTCCCACTTTCCATCAGGCGTGTTAGCCTGCAGAATCATCCCATAATAATCCCATCTGCCCGAGGACCTATCGGGGACTTGGGAGCTTACGCGTGTGAGTAGCATTCGCACAGTCAGAGCAAAGCACTGGGTGGAAGACTACAAAGCGGGAAAGAACACATCTGGCCGAGAACTCAACTGTCTGAGGGGCTGAAGGCAAGTGAGCCCACGCTGTGCCTCGCACTTCGCAAAAGCACTCTCCGCCATCCGAACGCATCGAGACGGCTCAAGAGGCCCTAAACAATTATCTGACTGGGTGGCGCTGGCAGGGTCCGTCTATGAATGAGTGGCCCAGGATCTCACCATTGGTTGGAATCTAGGGGCCTTCAGGGCTGGACAGCTCGGCGCAGGGCAAGGCTTGCTGCAAGGAGTTGGCCCATTCGAGGGCTGGCCTTGGACAACAGTCGGCGGGGTGAATTTAAGCTCCTCTCGTATACAGATTCCACCGCATAGCTGACCCAAATATCTTGCGCCACGCAAATGTGCACAACATGGGTTGCACCATGTAGACTGCGCCATATAGTCTGTAAAAAACCGGAGGTTCCGTAAGGATTTCAACATCGAGTGCCGAATACATATGCAAACACATGGTCTCGAAACGTTTTTTTCTCCACTGACCGCCAAACCCGAACCCCTCCCCCCTTCACGACTGAACGTTGAGTACCCCCATTGGATGCAGTTTTGGTCAAGGAAGAAAGGCGGCAAGGCCGAATTTTCTTTTATCGCGGGGGAAAGTTGCGAATCGAAATTGCCCTCTTCTTATGTTGCGTAGCAAGGATTCCTGAGGCTTCCGATTCATTTCCTCAGGAAGCCTACAGATGTCCTACAGGATCCGATGGATTTCATATGGATTCCTATGGCTGACCGAAGGAATCCTATGTATGCCCCACGGCATCCTACGAATTTCCTACGGAGTCCGAAGGCAAGCTTATGGAAGTCAGGAGGAGAACTGCGCGTTTCCTGTGGAATCTCATGGCTTCCCTTAAGGATTATATAGATTGCCTTAGGAAGCCCATGGGTGCCCTGAAGAAGTCTACAAGACGCCTTCGAGAATCTAGATTATTCCTTCGGACATCCATCGGATTCCTTCGGGAATCCGAAGGACTCTTTAGGATATCCATTGGATCCTTTGGGAAATCCATGGGCTACCCTCTGAAAACTATAAGAATCCTTGGGACGCCCATCGGATCCCTAAGGCAATCCATTGGGTTCTCCGGGAAATCTAAACGATTCTTGAAGAACGCCATCGGGTTCTTCAGGGAAGGGAAACCGCAAGATTCCTTAGGACATCCTTGGGATGCCTTAGAACATCCAGAAGACGTGGGGACATGCGTAGGATTCCGTGAAACATGTTTCAAACTCCTTGGGGAATCCATAAAAGCCTTAAGGAATCAATCGGGTTCCTTAGAACAGATCCATCAGAATCATTGATAAATCCATTGGGCTCCTGAGGGAATCCATCGGGCTCCGGAGGAAATCCATGGGAGGCCTTCATAGATCTATAGGAATACTCGGGACATCCATCAGATCCCTTGGGCAATCCATGCGGGTCCCTACGAAAACCCATACATTCCTCCAGACAAGCATAGGATTCATCACGAAATGTAAGAAACACCGTAGACAAGCCATCGGACTCCGTAAGAAATCCATGAGTCCTTGAGAAATCCATCGGGTTTCTTCGGGAACCCATGGGAGTCCGTAGGCAATATATTTATATATACATATATATATATATATATATAGGGATCCTCAAGGATTCGTGCGGCAATTAATAGGATTCCTCCAGCTAGCGATATGATTCGCCTGGAAAGTCATAGGCTTTCTTAGGACATCCATCTGGTAATTCGTACGGCACCCGATGGGCTGCTTTGAACACATCGGAAAACGCATGTCAACTTCTAAATCAAATCTGTCACTGGTAAGGGTTCACTTCTAGTTCCAGGCCAGCATACGGACTTACTTTTCGATCCGAAACACGGATGTCAAGTTCAAAACAAAATCAGCCAGCTGTAAGAGTCAATGTTCTTTCCCATGCCAAAATGACGACTTTTCCATTGTGGGCAAGTCAGATATCGCCACTCGCGCGCACGCCAACGCGCGCGTAGCGAGTCTTGTATTGTCCACCACGGACAAGTCTCCATGCTGCACTGGGAACTAAAATGAACCATTCTCGGTGGCCCACGGGATTTCGGGTGACACGCCCGCGCGTGAGTCACCCGATCGCGCGCGCGCGCGCGCCGGCGCGCGCGTGGCGAACTTTCCATTGTCCAAAATGGAAAAGTTGCCATGTTCGTTTGGAAACTTAAGCCACTCACGGTGACCGATTGGATTTTGAAGTCAACATGTGTCTTTGACGTTTTCAAAATCCATCGGACTTATTTTCAGTATCATATGGATGCAAGACGGACTCTGCCAGAAATGTTCTAAGAACATGTCGTGGAGACCATAAAAAGGTCCTTAGAACAGTGTTTGGTAGGCCTATAGGCGATCCAGGACGCTTCGCCACTGCTTGACAATCGCTCACCCGAGAGGTCGGGGATCGTCTGACCCGGGTCAATCCAGACCTGGGTCAGCAGGAAACCAAAAACTGCAATGCAGGAAAACAAAAACTGCAACGCAGATCTTCGCAAACCCAGGTCAACCAATATGTGCGCGGCCGCCTCGCGGCCACGAGCGGCTCGCTGACCCGGGTCGGCCAGAGGGGGTCTTCGCAGGATCCTGCAGGAGCCGTTGCACTGGCTGACCCCCGTTTGCACTGACCCCCGCCTCTTGTTCCCCGATGGGGTCCTGGCTACAGTCAAAAACCTTGATAAGGACGCGCGGTAAGGACGCAAGACCCTTGGAAGCCGAAGTTTGGATTTCTGGGGCGGCGGACGACGAAAACCCCGTAAGCGGGCGAGCGAAAGAGGCCAAGGACGAGCCGCAAGAGCAAGGAAGAGCAAGGACGCAAGGGTACCCTAAGCAAAGTCGCGCGTCCTTGTTAGGGTTTTTGACTGCATACCCGACCGGGGCCCCATCGCTCCCCCGCGAGGCGCCGATCCGTCCCAGCCAGCCGACTCCGGGCCGCCGCGCGGCGTGCCGCCCCGAGCCGCCCGCGCGGGGGGCCCGCCGCCCCGTCCTCGCCCTCGGGCGGCGGGGGGGGACGCGCCTCGTCCTCGTCGACGTGCAGGTCGGGGCACGCGTCCCCCTTGATGCAGCCACCTCCCCGCGCAGGCCCTCGCCGAGGGCGCCGCTTCGCCGCCGTCGGCGCCGCCGTGCTCGCCGGCGTCCCTCCGTGCGCCGTCCTGTCACCCACCCCTCCTCCCCACCCTTTCGCGCCTCCTCCTCCTCCTCCTCCTCCTCCTCCTCCTCCTCCTCCTCCTCCTCCTCCTCCCTCCCCTCCTCCATCGCGATCCTCCTCGGTCATCCACCTATCCACCTCCTCGTTCATCCTTCCCCTCGTGCCCCACGTCCCCCTCCTCCTCCTCCTCCTCCTCCTTCTCCTCCTCTTTCTCCCGATCCTCCCTCCTCCTTCTCCTCTTCTCCTCCCCCCTCTTCTTACCTCGTCGTCCTCATCTCGTCCCCCCCGTCTCCTCGTCCCGCACCTCCATCCTCCATCCCCCATCCTCCTCCCTCCTCCTCCTCCTCCTCCTCCTCCTCCTCCTCCTCCTCCTGTTCCTCCTCCTCCGACTCCTCCGCCTCCTCCTCCTTGCCTCTCCTCAGCCCATTCGAGACACAACCGCCGAGGATGTGGCCGCCGCTTTCCTTTCCCAATGTGCCTCCTCCGCACTGCTCCGAGGCAGCGCAGCCCCCCTGTGCAAGCACCCTCGGAGCGTGGCCCCAGAGAAGGGCAATCCGAGAGCTCTAGGCTCTCTGCGACGGACCCCGCTAGGTCCTGACGTCGAGGAACAAACTCTGTCCACTCGTTTCGTCCGGCGCCCGCGCGGTCCTCCGCGGCAGCGTCCGCTGCAGGCAACGCAAGGAAGCCAGGGTTGTGGACGACCCCGAAAGCGCTCTGGCCTTTGGAGGCCCCCAGAGGCCGAGTGAGAGAATCGAATCAGTGTCGCTGTAGGTTCGAATTGAACGGTTTCGAATCGGATCGATCGAACCAGAACGGATCCAAAGGCGACAGAAAAAGAACATGCGCGACAAGCCGACGACGAGTTCGCCCGCGGCACCGTTCTGCTAAAATGCATGTCTGGTGATGCAATTCGTACTTATAACCGCCACCGTACCGCTTGGCACGGAATGGGCGTGTCATCAGGTCCTTTGTCTAATCCATGAAACCTCAGTCCTCACTCCTGAGGAGCCTGCAAGAAACCCAGAACCCAAATTGCCAAATCTCCCGGGGCTTCCCGCGCGCACCGTGGGACCCGCCGCGGCTTGTCGCGTGACTTTTTCGGGCCCAGGAAGGCCCCAGGACGGGCCACGAGTGCCACAGGAGGCCCCGAAGACGTTCCAACTGGTCCCCGAGTCGCCGAAGGATCGCTCCAAGACGCTCAACATGGCCCAAGAAGCCGCAAAGGCGCCCAAGAGGCCACCAAGAAACTTTTCAAGAGGCCGAAGTCAATGATCGTCCGTAAGTTGTTGAAAGGTTTTGGCGTTCTCGCCGTTTCGGCTTCCCGACGCTCCAAGACGGCCCTAGAGGCCCCCACCGAAGTCCGCCCCACGACGGCCCAAGAAGCCTCCACGAGGGCTCCCAAACAGCTCCGGATGGCCCAAAGACGGCCCAAGGCCCCAAAGACGGCTCCAAGAGGAGGCCCAGCTAGGGGGACCCGAACGGACATCAGGAGGCCCCAAGAGGCTCCCAAGGGGCCCCGAAGAGGCCCCAAGGGACCCCAAGAGCCCCCGAGAGGCCCCCCCGAGGCCCCCGGGAGGTCCCCCGGAGACGCCCAAACTGCCCCCATGGGGGCACCCGATAGCGCTCCGAGGAGGCCCCAAGCGCACCCCCACTGCGAAGATCCACCTCCCCGCTGTCGCGTCACTGGCTGGCCTGCCTGCCTGCTCCTCCTCCTCCTCCTCCTCCGCCTCCTCCTCCTCCTCCTCCTCCTCCTCGTCCTCCTCCTCCTCCTCCTCCTCCTCCTCCTCCTCTGTGTTGTCATTTCTTACCGCTTGGGCAACGGGACAGACGTGGCGGATAAGGCACTGTATGCCAGAGAGTGGGAAGTCGAGCGTGGAGGCATAGAGGAGAAAGTGGAAGAGAGTAGATAGCTGAGGAAAGGGAGCAGCGAGTGGATACATACAGGTGCAGGGGGCGAGAGAATGAGAGATGGAGAGGGGGAAACAACAGGTCAGAATAGATAGGGAATCGCGAGTAGAGAGAGAGAGAGAGAGAAGGGAGAGCGGAGAGATTCAGAGCTCCTCCCTGCGACATGAAACACTGCAACACCTCTTCACACGGCGAGAGGGATAGAGAGAGAGAGAGGGATAGCGAGAAAGAGAAGCAGAGGGACAGTGAGAGAGAGAGAGAGCGAGCCACAACGTGGTTTGCATGTTCCACCTGCTCCAGGCGGCCCTCCTCAACAAGAAACACTTAGAACCTCGAGTCGGAAGCCATGAGGAGACCGCCCAGCACAAAACAATTCCGAGACCATGAATAGGGATGTTTATCCGTCCGCGCCCTGCCTTCCGTTCTCCCCACTGTCTTTCTTACATGTTCCGAAGAGGGAGTGTGAGAAAGCGAGGGGAGCAAGAGAGAGAGAGAGGGGAGAGAGAGAGAGAGAGACGGAGAGAGAAGGGGAGGGGAGGAGAGGGATATGGACATAGAGAGAGGGAGGGAGCGCGCAAGAGAGAGAGAGAGATAGAGCGAGAGAAGAGAGAAAAAGAGAGAGAGAGAGAGAAACAAAAAAAAAACAGAGGGGAGAAGACAGAACGAGAGAGAGAGAGAGATAACAGACACACGCATAAAAGGGTCACAGCAGCGAGAGGGTAGAGGAGGAGCGTGCCTTCGCGCGAGGTGTTGTTCTGAGGGTCGCAAAGACTATGCGTTTCCGATGTTCAGTTCCTGTTGAGTGATGCTCACGGATCTTCTCGGTGCTGAGTGTGCTCACGTGTTCCCTGCACTGGGTGCGGGGTTGCGAAGTAGCGAGGGACTTTGCCGTTTCAGCCGTAGCAGACGAGTGTTTCTTCAACCAGCGTAGACAACCTGTGTTTTCCGTCCAGGCCAAAGTTTCGTCAACTGATAATGAGCTCGTGCCCGTTACCATTGGACGAGTCCTGAATGGCGTCGTGTGGAAGTTCCCTTTCGATTGGATTGGTTGGTGGGCCCCTCAGGCGGGAGCCTCCCTCTTGCCGCGAGCGTCTTGCGTACTCCGCAGGCGGTGAAGAAGACGCAGGAGGCAGGAGGAGATGGGTGAGGACGAGGATGGGGACAAGGATGCAAAACAACAACTGCGCGACCGGGGAGCCCCACACACTCATATTATGTCTGGAATGCTGAGAGCTGAAATGAAACATGCGAGACTGATGCTGGTGGCCGTTGCCCCGCCGACACCGTTGGCGACGCCGGTCAAGCCTTGGGAGCCTGAGTACCCTGAGGGCGTCGAGAAACTGCCACCCCTGCCACGCTTTCCGAGCCTGGGCCGTATAGAGACCGCGCTCAGGGACCACGTCGGGAAAATGCTACCCATGCCACATTTTCCGAGCCTGGGCCGTTTAGAGACCGCACTCGGGGACCACCCCCTGCGCACTCCCTCTGGCGTCGAGAAACTGCCACGCCTGCCACACTGTCCGAACCTGGACCGTATAGAGACCGCGCTAAGAGCACTACCTGCGCACACCTTCTGGATTCAAGAAACTGCCAGCCTGCCACACTTTCCGAGCCTGCACCGTATAGAGACCGCGCTCAGAGACCACCCCCTGCGCACCCCGTATGGTATCAAGAAACTGCCACGCCTGCCACACTTCCCGAGCCTGGACCGTATAGAGACCGCGCTAAGGGACCACCCCCTGCGCACCCCGGGTGGTGTCGAGAAAGTGCCACGCGTGCCACACTCTCCGAGCCTGGACAGTGGAGAGACCGCACTCAGAGACCACCCCCTGCCCACCCCTCTGGTGTCAAGAAACCGCCACCCCGGCCAGCCTGGCTGGATGTGGGCGAGTGCCCGATGCGGGTGCCCAATATGTTGTGCATACGTCTTGGGTGTAGAATGCCGTGAACACGCCAGGCAGGCACTGGCGTTGTATGGTGTCTGCGTATGCGAGTGTGTGCATGTGAGGGGCTGTATGTACACGGGTATCTCATGTGCATGCCGTGCATGTGTTGCGCGTGGGTGAGGGAGGACGCAGGAGGAGGAGAGGTGGGTGAGACGCGGGTGCGACGCGGCAAGGCAGAACACCATAACCCCATGAAACATGTCATAAGGATACTGAGACGACTGCGCTGAGCGAGGATGAGGTAGGCCCAGCAATTACATCTATGAACCGACGACGAATCGAAGGAGCATACGAACACATACAGATGATGAGTAAGAGCAAGTGCCTAAATATTGCTGGGAGCGACGTGGTGTATATACGCATATACATATACATATATAGCAGGACAAGGAGGAAGAGCGAGCTATAGAGAGAGAGGACGAACGAAAAGAGAGCGAGAGAGAACGAGAGAGAGAGAGGGAAGGGGAGAGAGACCGAGAGGGACAGGGCAAGTGACAACTGTTATTAGGGAGAGAACGGAGAAGGCGATGGACGGGAGGGAGGTACACGAAGAGCCAGGAGAGGGGAGGAGAGGGAAGAGCATAGATCATAATATCAACGAAGAGCAGACAAGCGGCGAGGAGCACAGAGGACAGTGCGAGAGGAGCTAGGCATTCCCGCCCGTCCTCCCCCCCCACCCATCTGAAAAGCCTCACAGATTTTGGAGGCTGGAGGCGCAACCGCGGCAGACTTGGCGGTGTACGCCGGCAGTGTGAACGTCTTAGGCCTGGCGAGCTGGCGGGAGGAAGGAGAGCACAAACACTGGGAGAAGACAGAGGGCGAAATATACAGAAGAGGGGATGGGAGAGAGACGGCTAAACCACCAACCAGCCGGGCAGCCAAACATACGGCTGGCAAGCCAACCGCCAATCAAGCAACGCATCAAGAACTACGATTATGTTGGTCCCATCGTACTTCAGGGCCACATCCCAAGAATCATTTCGAGCACCCAGAGCAGTATCGAAACAGTGTCGAACGAGTATAGCCTCCCAGGGCCCGACATGTGAAACCCTCCCATTTCGGTATTTGTCTTGGTGCTCGAAATGCTTTCTGGTGATCAGGGCTACAATGTAGGCTGCAACATCACAAGACTACGAGAAAGGGGTGCCTCAAACGAACCGCTCCGACACGCCCTGTCCGTAGACAAGAGGGCACCCCGCCAAGCACTCGCAACACAAGCAGATGCAGACGTCCGGCGGCGAGAGAGGGGAGGAAGTGAGAAGGGGCGGGCCTTTTCAGAAGCCTTGGACGTCCCCCGGCCTTCTGAGGAGAAGTTCCCAAAAAGCCTTCCCCAGGGACAGAAAACAAAAACCTGTTTCAGAAGGCGCGAGGGCGTCTGAGAAGTCCCGCCGCCTTCTGAGAAGGCCTTCTCATTCTCACTTCCCCCCTCGCTCGCCGCCGAGATTCGGAGATCTTCTGACCCGTGTCAATCCAGACCCGGGTCAGCAGGAAACCAAAAAACTGCAGTGCAGGAACAAGACTGCAACGAAGGTCTTCGCACACCTGGGCCAGCTCCATGTGCGCGGCCGCCTCGCGGCCACCCTCCCTCCCTCCTTCCCTCCCTTTCTCCTCCCCCTTCCCTCCCTCCATGCCTCCCTCCCTCTCTCCCTTCCTCCTCCACCTCCCTCCCTCCCTCCCTACCTCCTTCTCTCTCCCACCCTCCCTCCCTCCCTCCTTCTCCCTCCCTCCCTCTTCCCTCCCTCCTCCTCCTCCTCCCTCCTCCTCCCACTCTCCCTTCCTCCTCAGCCTCCTCCTCCTCCTCCTCCTCCTCCTCCTCCTCCTCCCTCCCTGCTCCTCCTCCTCTTCCTCCTCACTCCGCCTCCTCATCCTCATCCTCCTCCTCCACCTCCTCCTCCTCCTCCTCTTCTTCTTATGTTTCTTCTTATTATTCTTCCTCCTCCTCCTCTTCCTCCTCCTCCTCCTCCTCCTCCTCCTCCTCCTCCTCCTCCTCCCCCTGGGGCAACAGGGCAGGCTCCATGCGGGGTGCACTGAACGCGTGAGGGGTGCGGCACGCCGCATGTGGAGCTCCCCTATGAGGGCGCGCACCGTGAGAGCGGTGCGCCAAACTGGGCGAGTGGTGGCGTGCGGCTCTGTGAATACGACTCATGCGAGGGGTGTGCCAGCTTGGGAAAAGGGCGGCGGTGCGGACGCACCCAGAGGGGCCGTAGGTGGAGCTCACTGTTGGAGCCCCAGCAGCGTGTGAGTGCGGCGGTGCCAGAATTCGCGGGTGACAGCATGTGGAGGCGCCAACTGGGGTCGTGTGTGAAACTCCCTGTGCGGACACGACGCGTGAGCAGTGTGCCCCAGAGGGTGAGGGGGCCGCATGTGGACGCCCTCCTCTGGGCCGCAGGCGGAGCTCCCACTGGGCCAGGGAGCACACGAGCGACGTGCCGCCATTTGAGCAGGGACCGACCGTCCTGGCATTCCTATAGTCCTACCACGAAAATTTCTTAGAACTCAAACATGTTCTAAGAACCGAAACAATGTTTTCTGAATCTAAGCCCGATGCGTTAAGACAAGACAGTCCCAGCCAGAAGCGTTCTAAGAACATGTCGTGGAAGCCACAGAAGGTTCGTAGAACATGGTTCGGTAGGGCTATAGGCGAGCCAAGACGATTCGCCACTGATTGAGCAACCCCCCCTCCTCCTCCTCCTCCTCCTCCTCCTCCTCCCCCTCCTCCTCCTCCTCCTCCTCCTCCTACTACTCCTCGTCCTCCTCCTCCTCCTCCGAGCCAAGACGCTTCGCCACTGCTTGAGACAGGGACGGGGGGCGGCATGCGGAGCTCCCCGCGGGGCGCACGGAGCGCGCGAGGCACGTGCCCGGGCAGGGGCGGAGGGCGGCGTGCCGGCCCGCCCAGGTGGGGGCGCCTGCTTCAGGGGAGCGCAAACACGGATGACAGGGCAGTTTTTTAATACATAGGATAAAACATTAGGATTTTAATATATGATTAATTTACTGACTAGTAAATCAATGCACAAGTTCGTCATGGTTTTTAATGCTAAACCCTCTATCTTTACAACATGATCCGCACGCGGAGCATGTATCAAAAACAACACTATAGCGATCCATGGGTTTGGCGCGCGGTCGCCAGATCCGTGGATCGGGGGAGGCGCCCTCCCCAAAGAGCGGCCGGCGCCGCCTCGTTCGGCGGCGGGACTCCGCGATTTCCCATGGAGACGGGACCCGTCGCTACTCCACGCCCCCTTGATCCATGGTTGCGATCGCCTGAAATCTTTGGGGGGGCACGAGCAAGATGCGCGGCGTGCCGAAAGGGGCCACGGGGCTGGCGTCGTGCGGGGCCACCCACGGGGGCCGCAGACGGGAGGCCCCCGCAGGGGCACAGCGTGGGGCGGTCCCGGCCGGGGCGAAGCGCACTAGGCAGCCCCCCGACCCCATCCACGTCCTCCACGGGTCCCAGAGAGAGCCTGCGGCGCCGTGCCTCTCTGGCCACGACGATGGGGCCCCCTCTGGAGGTCTCCGCCTCCTGCCCCCGGGGCCCTGCCCGTGTTTTCATCCCCTGGTCGCTGGTCCAGGGAGGCCGGCGAGAGCCCCAAGGGGGCCGAGGCTTCGCAAAGATCTCCGGGGTCCGTTCCCCTCGGAGCCCCCACTCCTGCCTCCACGGTTGACCTGAAGCAGCACGCCTTCAGATCGAGAGGGGGCTCGGCAGGGGGAACAGGGCAAAAGCAAGGCGGTGATGGCGCTGCAGGTGCACGGGTTCTCGGGGCGCTGGACGGTTTTTTTTTGGCCATCAACGCATATGCCTCAGGAGCATGGAGCAGGCTTCTGGAGAAAAGGTGCGAGACACCACCTTCCCATCTCGAGCTGCAATCGGTCCGAGTCGTCGGCATCCGACCGGCTTCGAGCGGGGGCGCTGGACGGCTCTCGTGGCTCCCGATCTGACATCTGGCACCCACGGCCTGGGCAGAGTTCCAGCCACGATGCTCGCAAAGACTGATCTTATGTCGGGCGTGTCCCCCATACAGGGGGATTTTCGACGACAAATAAAAAATACACCGAAAATGCACCAAAAAGGTCAAACAATACCCCAAAAATAGTCCCCAGGCTATTTGTGCATTACTTTCTAATTATTTCTGGAGTATTTTGTATTTCTCGTCGAAAATCCCCCTGTAGGGGGACAGGCCCGACTCAAGACTGGTCTGGGGGGGGCCCACAGGCTCAGGAGCCAGTTTGAGTTCCCGTGGTATTCGTGGCGACGGTGCCCTCGACGATCTGCCCCCTTTGACGTCAACGAGCCACCTGCCCCCCAAAAAGAGGCAGGTCCCGAGGGAAGCGGGTCCTGGTCCCCGAGGGGGTCCTCCAGGATTGTGGATGCCATGACAGTGGACACTCCAACAGTCCTATAATTGAGTCTAAAATGTCTGAAAGATGTGGGAAAAGATGTTCTAAGCATGTCTCAAGCATGTGCTTCACATGCTTAAAACATGTTTGAGCCATTTTTTGACATGTGGAAATTATTTGGCAGCATGCTTCCTCTCCATTGATCGTCCTCCACAGCTCCAGGACCAGCCCTTCACCCAGAGCAGCTGTTCTTGGAGATCCTTTTCGGGAAGCCAGCACGTGCACGAGGACTCCGGGGGCCGCTGCTCGGGGCGAGCAGAGAAGGGGGAGCGCAAAGGGGGGGGAGCAATTCAGCTGACGTGGCTGATGTTTACGGCGCCTCCCAGCGCCAGAGTTATGTTGCTCTCGTCGTACTCGAGGGCCACATCCCAGAAATAATTTCGAGCTCCTGGAAACGTGTCGAACCAGTGTCGGACGAGTGTCTCCAAGGGCCCAACACGTGAAAACAATCGAATTTCGGCATTTTCTTGGGTGCTCGAAATTCTTGTTCGTGATCAAGGATGAAGTAGGTTGGAACATCACAACGCCAGAGGCTCCCGTGCGTCGAGGAGGGCCTTCGGCGGCGTGGCCGAACACTGCTGCCTGCCTGCAGCAGGTGCCGACCCCCCCCCCTTCCCTCGCCCACCCCCTTTCTCGGCGGCGAGCGAGGGGGGGAGCTGAGAAGGACAAGGCCTTCTGAAAAGGCGGCGGGATTTCTCGGCTCTCGCGCTTTCTGAGAAGTGTTCTGTGTCTTCGGGAAGGCTTAGAAAACTTTTCAGAAGGCTGGGGGAATTCCGAATCTGGCCGCCCAAAGGTTCAGCTGGCGTTTCTTGACAAATGATGAACGTTGATACGCGGATGCTCTCGCGTGAATTGACTGACGAGGGAGGGCGGGGAGTCGATGCATGCATGGCTGGGATGGTGCGAATTCACTTAGAACATGAACGATGGAGCATAATCATACGCGCATAGCAATGCGAGAAGCCAGCGCGGTAAGTCTGGGGGGGCGGAATATACTCGTTTTCATGTCTCTTTATTCAAAAAGAATATAGGCGGAGATAACTATGCGGTTCAACCCCCCCCACGCCGAACTTCAAAATGAGAACTTCACTGCTCGCGCAATCACCGCGCCCGCCCACCCGCGACTTGCTTTGCAAGGCCCGCGCAGCGACGAGTGCCATGACTGTTTGGCCCTGGCTGGCGTATCGCTGCGGCCGCGATGGCGCGCGCGGGCTCGCGCGCAAAGTGGCCGGCTTGTCTGGCGCGACCGATGCAGGCGCGGTGGCGCTCACCGCTCGGCACCTTCCAGCGCGTCGCGCAGGCCGCGATTACGCGCTGCCATTTCAGCACGAGTCGGTGGCTCGGGCGGGCGCGGCATCATGACGACGTCGATAAGTGCAGACGCGATGATGATAGTAGAGATGCTGGTGGCGATGATGACATTGACGACGGCAAGGCCCATGACGTCGCCGATGCTGACCACGCCGATGACGATGATGCTGCCCACGCGCCGTTGATTTTTGGAAAGGTTTCGACATGCGCGCGGACGACGCGGGCGACTGGCCCGCGTGATATATTTAACAGGGTCGCGCCCCCTCCTCCCACGCGCGCAAAGGCTTTCGATGTCGACTGACTTCGACGCGTGTGCACGAGAGGCTGTTGATGAGAGACCTGATGACCGATGGTTTTCGCAAGAACTCGCAAAAGCGTGCGGACATGTCTGGACAACCACGTTGCGAGACGACTGGTTGTTTATGATTTCGGGATGCTCGACCTCGAATCCGTTGCGCAGCCCGAGATTCTTGAATGACTCCGGCACGCGCGTTCGACGACGCGCGCGTGCGAACTTCGTCCCACTTGTTGTGCGAATCACTCTGGCCATCGCTCGGACGTCCATTTTCTGTGCTTTTTTCGGTTTCGTGCGTGGTTTTTTTCGCGAAATGATCAGGGATGCTCCCCGATGGTCCTCGCCGAGGAAAAAGCGCACACGTCCGAGCGATGCCAAGCACTTTGCCGCTACGGACGTTCTGCCAGAGTGCAACGCCTCCAGGTTGGCGACGGGGCCCCGGTGCAGCGCTGTCAGTGGTGATGCGCCCGCGACGAGAGAGGAGGCGCCGAAGGGGCCCGTGGAGTCGCGGGGCCAAGCCTCGGGCGGAGCCGCCCTTTCGAACTCGAGGCCGCTGGCTTCAGGATGTACTCGAGATCGTTTTCGGGAGAAGAGATCTCCAGCGGAAATGCCACCTGCGAAGTCTCTGGGCAGAAATTAGAAGTTTACAATGCCGAGCGGCATGGCCGTTTCGAAATGACGGTTTCGCTCAAGACTTCCTCTCCAGGTTCGATTTCGAAATGGCGCTCCCGCCCAAGACTTCCCCTAAAGTAGAGCTCGAAACCTCTCTGGCCTGATTTCGAAGTGGCGCTCCCGTCCAGGACTTTCTCCGAAACAGAAATCGGAGCCTCTCGGGTTCAATGTCAACATGGCGCTCCCGCACAGGACACGAGCTGGAATTCAACACCCTTCTGGCTCGACTCCGAATGGGCGCTCCCGCCCAGGACTTCCTCGAAAATATAGAGGTCGGCACCTCTCCAGCTCGAACTCGCAATGGCGCTCCCGCCTAACATTAAGTCGGGCCTGCCCCCCTACAGGGAGATGTTCGACGAAAAATAAAACATACCCCAAAAATAAACAAAAAACATATTGCAAACATAATATGGGGACTATTGTTTGACTATTAGTTGGCCTGTTTGGGGTATTTTTGGGGTACTTTTTATTTTTCGTCGAAGATCCCCTTGCAGGGGGACAGGCCTGACATAAGCCTAACATTTGCCTTGCTGGAAGCACGAGACGGGTCAAAACTTTCGCAGCGCCGATATACTGAAAACGGATGATTTGTGGTAAACGAGCGCGCGCGAAGAATTTCGTTTGGCGGGGATGAAAGGGGGGTCGAAACTGGCCTGGCTGGGATGGTATGAACTCATATCTCGCATACACGATGGGGCAGAATCCTAGGTAAATTGCACATCACCAGAAAGGATCGATAATGCTGACGTCGGGAGTGTGGTGGACCCTGATTCCCCTTTACGAAATGGGAGTCTATATGGCGCAGAAACCCAAACAGGCGGCGGCGACGGGCGGCGACAGGCAACAAAGAACGGGGCGGCGCACCGAAACAGACAGGCGGCGGTGAGAGGCAACAACAAGCCGGCCAGAGCGGCTCACAGGCCCAGTAGAGGACAAGTAAGAATCCCCACTTAGGTGCAAACACTGTTTGAGGAATAGTGTACACGTCGGTCGGAAAAACATAGGTAGAGACATGAAGTAGGAAGGCGGATATAGTAGATTGGGTCCAGGTCCTCCCAGAGAATAACAAAACACAGCAAACGCATGTCGATTCTTGAAGTAGGAAGGCGCTTGAAGTAGACTGGGATCTGGGAATCCAAAAATACCTACTTTCAACGACCGGCATGTAAGCGCGTAGGCTAATCCAACGGAAGAGATCAGCCCGCGCAGCAGTCTTCCAGGAGGACGCCACCGATATGGAGACCTCCCAAATTGTCCCACACTCCAGCGGATCGGCCCCCAACGGCCTGGGGATACCTGTCACGGACCCAAAGAAACCGAAACAGTGAGCCCCGAGTCATAGCAGCCCTTGCGCCCAGGGGCCTGTGAACGCACATGCGCCGAGACACGTCGCGCTCCAGCGCGTCCCCAGAAACCTCCTTGCGAGGCAAAGCAACCAAAAAAATGGCATGAAATGAAACAGTTAGCCCCGACCTCGTTCCACGTCGCCCTCCAAGAATACGGCGCGCAGCCTGTCAAATTTCTCCCCTGGGCAGGGGTCGGAATAAGCGCTTCTGCGACGGAGAATCCGCGCGGAGATCGCGCCGTTCTGCCGATGTCGGCGTTGCATCGGCGACGCCAGCGCGGAGAAAATCGGGCTCCGCATCGAGCCACATCGCCGATACATCGCCGATGCGGCGCGATCCTCCGACCCCATCTACTCGGACCCCATCTGGAGGCCTCGAGTTTACAGTCGGCCTGTATCATAATGATGCGCGATAAGGATGCAAGGGCCCTGGAAGGCCATTTCGAAGCTTTCCGAGCGGGGCGCGGCCAACGAAAGTAGCCAAGGACGGACCTGACCCAGGAGGCAAGGATGCCAGGGTCCCCTTGGGAAGGCTGCCCATCCTTACTGTGCGGGTTGACTGATACCCTTCCCCCTTCTTCAATCTTCGCCACCCCCGATTTGAGCAGGGACCGACCGTCCCGACATTTCTATAGGTATTCCACGACATGTTCGAAGAACCCAATAATCTTCTAAAATAACAAGACAATGATCTTATAACATAAGCCCGATGTGTGAAACCAAGACAGTCCCAGCCGGAAATGTTCTAAGAACATGTCGTGGAAGCCACATGAAGGTTCTTAGAACATTGTTTGGTAGGCCTATAGGCGAGCTGGACCGTTTCGCCACTGCTTGACCGATGCGTGCAGAGGCGGATCTCTGGCCAGAAGAAGCCGCGGCGCGGCGGGCCCCGCGACGGCGCCGCCCATCTGCGGCCCCGGCTTCAGCGGCAGCGAACCGCCCATCTGCGGCCCGGGCGGCAGCATCTGGATGCCAGTGCTGGCCTGCCAGGACATCGTCGTCGTCGACGTCGTCCTCATTCCTCCTCCTTGAGTCTACTCCTCTGCCTCATGCTCTTCTTCCTCCATCCATTTGCCCCATAAGGAGCGCCTCCATGCCGGACCTCCTCACGTGTCCGTAGGGCGGGCCGGGCGCTTCGCCTGAGACTTCCTCACCATTTGACCCCGAAGTTTCACGTTTGCAACGGCTTAACATGGAGGGCGGGTCCTTCCCAAAATATGGTTATCGCCTCCACGTCACGCGCAATCGTCACAAAAGTCCGTAACAACTTCACGGATGGAGGGCGAATGGTTTTAAACATGTGGTCATCCGCCCTAGCGCCGCGCTCATTCGTCTTCAAAGTGTGCAACACTTTCGCGGATGGAGGGCATGACCTTTTCAGAATGGTGCTCTCGTCTTAGCGCCGCGCACATTCATCTTGAAAGTTTGCTGCAGCATTTTCACGGATGGAGGACGCGCCTCTCGCCTGGGCGCCTCGCACATTCGTTTTAAATGTTTGCAGCAATTTCAAGGATTCGCATGGTCGGAGTCCCAGGGATTGCCTTCTGGCACGCCTGAAGACAGTCGGGACGCAACAGTCATGTTGACGCGCGGCGTTCCAGTCCCATGACTGGTGTTCTGGTACGAGCTCGGATTGTCTGCGGATCGATCACGTTGATCCGCGGCGTTGAAGTCCCAACAACGCTGCTTTAGCATGATTGAAGATTCTCAGACGGTTTCCTTCCAACAGGGACCTTCCCGCAATGACAATAAGAAGCCTCCAAGATCATTCCCAAGAGGGCCCCCAATGCCAAAATCGTTGAATTCCGATGAGAAAACGTCCTTTTATCATACACAACTTTTCGGTCTTCACGGCGTTGAACACGGCCCCACATGCCCCCAAGACCGGCCCAAAACGGCCCAAGCTCCCAAAAGGCGTTCGAAACGGCCCAAGAAGGCGCCTAAACGGCCCAAAAAGCTCCCAATACGGCACAACAGTGCCCCAAGACGGCCCAAACAGGGGCCCAAGAGGAGGAGCCTGAACCAACAATCCGACCCTTCCGCTTCAAAAAGGCCCCGGGGGGGGGCCAAAAGGCGCCCAACAGGGCCCATGAGGCCCACAAGAGGCCCCAAGGCCTCAAGAGGCCCCCAAGAAGCTCAAAAGAAGCCCAAGCACACTGAAGACATGTAACTTCTAACCCGCAACCCAAGCACCAACTTGGTCCGCATATAGCCATCTGCTCGCGATTCGGGTGCGCGCGCTTTCTTCGAGGCGTTTCAAGCCCGACCCATACTGAATTCACTAATTTCTCCAAGCTGTGTACACACTCTCCTCTGTTCCCCCTCCTATACAAATGCCTCAGACCAGAGGGGCAGTGGATTCCAAGCGCCAGGGATCTCAGGCCGGCAACCAAAGCACGGTGGCGGGACGGGCCGAAGGCCACTATCTATCTATCTATCTATCTATCTATATGTCTGTATGTGTGTATATATATATGTATATATGTGTGTGAACTGCCGCGGGCATCTACCTCGACCGAGAGGAAGAAGAGGAGAAGGACGAGGAGGAGGAGGAAGAGGAGGAAGAAAACACAAAACAAAAACGAGTTCGTCGTCGCCGCCGATGTCCCACAGATTTTCGGGTCATTTCACCCGAAGCATCTCCTCGAATTCAACCTCCAGGAAGAGTTTTCGGTGCCGGGCACCACCGCCGAAAGTACGGGATGAGGATCGACTTCCCTGGCCGGTGCCACCCCTTCGCAAAGGAAGGAACACGGGGTGGATCGAGGCTCGAGGCATGAGACTCCTAGTTCTTGGGCGCTCTCCGCCCCCTGGGCCTTCAGGAAACTCCTCGACGACACAGCTGGATCCACTCTCGAACTTCTGGCCGGACGCAACCCCAGCTGGGTCTTAACGATCCCCGAGCCTATCCGGGAGGTGAAAACAATCCCCCACAAGGCCCCCCCTTGAGTCCCACACTCTAGATAGGACGGGCCGAACCCCCAGGATTGCCCAACGATCGCGCGCGTTCCGCGAATTCTGTCTGTTTCTCTTGCTGCCGCCCCAAGGGGTCGGCGGTGCTGGGGAAACTGAAAGGTACCGATACCGCTACTCCCCGGACCTATCCTGGGGTGCGTTCTGACTAGAATTTCGAGGCGAATCCAGCGGTGGCGACGAGGGCCTCCCAGGAGCCCCAAAAAGGGGAAAACGGGCGAGGGGTAGAGGAATGGGTACCTTGTCCTCCTCTGAGGTGCGGCGTGAGCCAATGCATCGAATCGAACAGCATCGGAGTCGAAAAACAAGCCCTGGGACCCCCTTGCCGTCGCTCGGACGTCCATTCCCTGTGCGTTTTGGGGTTTTATGCGTGTTTGTTTTGCTCGATGATCCAGGATGCTCTTCGATGGTCCTCGCCGAGAAGAAATGCACACGTCCGAGCGATGCCAAGCCCAAGGGGTCCGCGGTGCGGCGTAAGCCAATGAAGCGAATCGAGTCGTATCGGAGCCAGAACGATCGGGGGCGGCAAAGAGGGGGGTGTCCAAGAGGGGGGGGTGCAAATCATGACCGGCGGCATGTGCGCGGCCCAGCGGGGGGGCCAGGGACGTCATGAAGCAAGAAGCGGCGCCATGAGAGCTGGGGAAACATCATGGCCCCCGCCACGATATCCACCCCCCCCTGGTCCTCACCCCCCCCTTTTCCGCCCCCGACACGAGCCCTCGGACCCACCTGGCCCCGGGACTGGCCGCCCGTCCCTCGACGGTCCCCCGGGGGGCCCCGGAGAGGAGGGCCCCCCGAGAGGCCGCCCGCCTCCAGAAGAGGCCGCGGGCGGCGAGGTCCTCGCCACCGCGAGAGGAGGCGGGGGCCGCGCGCAGAGGCTCCCCAGACGGGGCCCGAGCTTGGCGGCGAGCGAGGGGGGGGGCAGTGAGAGGGATAGAGGAGAAAAAACTATGCACATGCACCGATTCTGGCCAGGCCCATCTTGAGCCCAGGATCGGTGCATACGCCCTCCTACCTTGGCCAGGAGGGCATATGCACCGATCCTGGGTCAAAGATGGGCCTTGCCAGGATCGGTGCATGTGCATAGTTCTCTTCGCCCGAAGGGAGAATGCCTTCTCAGAAGGCGGCGGGACTTCTCAGAAGCCCTCGCGCCTTCTGAGAAGCTGTTTGTGTCTTCGGGGAAGGCTCGGGAATCTTCTCGGAAGCCCCAGGGACTTCCGAGCCTTCTGAGAAGGCCCGCCACTTCTCACTTCCCCCCTCGCTCGCCGTCGACAGAGGCCTCCCAGATGGGGCCCGAGTACCAGTCGAGGTACTGCCACAGGGCTGAACCTAAACGGTGTTGTTCGTTTTCGTTTTCGTTTCGTTTTCGCTTTCCCTCGCTTCTGTTTTCGATCCGCCTCTACCGCAGAACGAAGTCGAAACGAAAAGGGCCCACGAAATCGCCAAAACGCCGCTGGGGTCGGAGGATCGCGCCGCGTCGCCGATGCGGCGCCACTGCATCGCCGACGTCGGCAATGCATCGGCGGCGTCGACGTGAGGAAAGCCGGGCTCCACATCGAGCCGCATCGGCGATGCAGCGCGCTCCTCCGACCCCATCTGCTCGGACCCCATGTGGGAGGCCTAGAGTTCACGACCCGAAGAGGTGGGGGTGCTGTCTCTTCGGGGGGGGGGGGGCGGCCCCCAATGAAGGGGCCCTGGGACACACACACACACAACACACACACAACACACAACACACAACACACAACACACAACACACAACACACAACACACAACACACAACACACAACACACAACACACACACACATAAATACACACAAATAAAAAGATTCCCCCTATTGTCCCATATGTTCTGGGTTTTCGTCTTCCCCCACTTCCCATATTTTCCCATATTTTCTGGGGAATCGACGATTAATTGCGTCTGCGTTTTTTTCTCCTGACCCACGGGCGCCTTCGGCGTCGCCAGCATCGCCTGCTGCGCGGCCGCGGCCGCGGCCGCGAGCTCCGGGTCCACCGGGATGGCCGGCTCGGACGGGGCGTCTTCGCCTGCGCCAGGGGCACGTTGAGGATCGACCCTCGCTCGGCCTTCCACCCTGCCCTGCCCTGCAGCACGCACGCTCGATCCTCGATCGACCCTCGCTCGACCCTCGAGCCTCGAACTTCGTCGACCCGCGAACCTCGACCCTCGAACCTCGAGCTGCAGAGCCGCGATCTTCGACCCTCGCTCGAGCTTCGCCCCTCGAGCCTCGAACCTCGACCCTCGATCCTCGACACGACCCCCCGACTATGGCCATCGCTCGGACGTCCATTCCCTGTGTTTTTTTTTCGGTTTCGTGCGTGGTTTTTTTCGCCACATGATCCAGGATGCTCCTCGATAGTCCTCGCCGAAGGAAAAACACACACACACACACACGTCCGAGCGATGCCAAGCCGACCGCCGGCCCTCGATCCTCGACCCCCGATGCTCGAGGAGCAGGGCTTGAGGGTCGACGATCGGGGTCTTGGCGTGTTGTGGCTTCGGCTGCAGCCGGCCACGAGCGGCCACGAGCGGCCCTCGCACTCTCCATGGCGCCGCTGCCCCGCCCCTGGAATGCCCCTCGCTGTGGGCGCGTGTCGGGGATCTTCTGGCCCGGGTCAATCCAGACCCGGGTCAGCAGGAAACCAAAAACTGCCATGCAGGAAAAAAAAACTGCAACGCAGACCTTCGCAAACCCGGGTCAGCCAATACGCGCGGCCGCCTCGCGGCCACGGGCGGCTCGCTAACCCGGGTCAGCCAGAGGGGGTCTTCGCAGGATCCTGTAGGATCTGGCGCCCTGGCTGACCCCCGTTTGCATCGACCCCCCGTCTCGAGGCTCCCGACGTGCACGGGCCCTTGGACTTCCGGCGAAGGGACTCATGTTCTTGACCCACAATCGTGTGGCAATGCTGAGACCCGAAGAAGAAAGATCGCCAAACACGTAAACCTGTGGCGCTCCGCGCGGATTTCTTGGATCTGCGATGGAGCGTGTCAGGGGCGGCACCGGAGGCGCCGATCCGCGCGGAGCGCCAAAACTTCTGTCTATGCCGTTTTTTCTTATTCGAAACTGGTTGGACGATGTCAACGAACTCGGACACTCCCTATACAACTGGTTTGAATTCGTTGTTTGCCTGCGAATTGAACCAGTTGCGCTGAATTAGGTTAAGAAATAGAATTCGTTGCAACACTGCTGGCAACGATGCCACACGAGCGAAATACACTAGACGTTGTGGAACAACTCACTAGTTCATAACAGCCAGGGTTACAACAGGTGCCGGGCTACTAGCACAAGCAACAGACAACAACTGACACCAAAACTATTACACCGAAGCGAGCAGGGAGCCACCTGTGTTTGTTGCGTTGTTTGGGGTGCAAGTGTTCGGGGTGCACTTCTGGCAATGGGTTGAATTCGCCGGGCCGACGCCAAGAGCAAACAAAAACCACGATAGTGCGTCAACGGATTGCAACACATCGATCCTCAAGGTCATTCATTCACATCCTCCTGTTCATGTTCCTCCTCCTCTCTAGAAGCCTCCCACATGGGGTCCGAGTAGAAGGGGTCGTGGGATCGCGCCGCATCGCCAATGCATCGTCGATGCAGCACGATCTTCCGTCCCGGCTTCATTTGGGAGGCCTGGAAACCTCCTCCTCCTCCTCCTTCTCTTTCTGCTCTTCCTCTCCTCCACCTCCCCCACTTGTCATGTTCTTGCTTGACAATTACTCAATATGAAAATACTCTCCCTCTTCCCCTGATGGCGTCCGGGTGATGGCCGCGCTCCCTCCGCGTACTGTTTTTTTACACACAGGATTCCCGGGAAATCCCGGGAAACGACTCTCGCTGAGGCGCCGGCGTCATTTTTTTCCAAAATGCTGCTCTCGTTGAGGCGCCGGCCTCATTTCTGCTCCCGAATCGTTCCGAATCGTGCTCCCGCTGCAGCGTGGGCCTCATTTTCGGATCGGTGTTTGGCCTCCGTCGTTCAGGATGGCGTTCTCGCCCCAGCGCGGGCCTTTTTCTCGCGCGCCCATCCGCCCGCCACCACCGCGCCGCACCGCCACCACCACCACCACCACCACCACCACCACCACCACCACCACCACAACCACAACCAGCACCAGCACCAGTACCCACCACCACCACCAGCACCACCACCACCACCAGCACCAGCACCACCACCCACCACCACCACCACCACCACCCACCACCACCACCACCACCACCACGACAACCACGCACACACGCACGCACGCACGCACGTGCACCACCACCCACTACGCACGCGCGCGCGGAGCCACAGGTCCGCTACGGCACGCGTCCGCGGATAGAGAAAATCAGCGCCATGGTAAGGGATGGGAGGGAGGGGTAGGACGTCACATATGACGCGAGCGCACCTAGCTTGTCTCCTCCCCCTCCCTTGATAAGGCTTCGGATTGCACGCCGACAGCCCCCAGAAGTAGTCCGGGCTGGCCTCAACAGGTCCCCCGAGAACCCCGAGGCGGTCTGAACCCTGGGGCGCGGACCGTCCAAGGAGCCCCGCCTCTGGCGGCGCCATGGCGTCGAGACCGCTCCAGTGTACTCGTGGGGCCTGTTGAGGCCAGCCAGGACGACCTGTGGGGGCTGTTGCCATCCTCCCTTTCCGCGTTCTTACGATCGTCATCTCTCCTGCTTCTCTTCGTCCCCTCCCCCCCCCTCCTCTTGTCGTGTTCCCCTGCGTCTCCTCGACCTCTGATAGGGGTCACATAAGGGGCGGAGAAGTTCAGGGGCGAACGTTGATACATCGCCGATACTCGGTGGCGCGCAAACATGGATTAAGATATGTATCTGGGGAGGTGCCCTCCCCAGCATGCGCCCGGTCCCGCCTCGGTCGGCGGCAGAAATCCACCATTTCCCATGGAAACGGGACCCGTCGCGAATCCAGGCCCCCTTTATCCATGATTTGATCAGGGACCGACCGTCCTGACATTCCGATAGTCCTACCACGGAATGTTCTTAGAACCCATAAGTGTTCTAAGAACAGCAACAGTGTTCTTCGAACATTAAGACGATGTGTTAAAACAAGACAGTCTCAACCAGAAATGTTTTAATGACATTTCCTGAAAGCCACACACGGTTCTTTAGAGGTCTCCTACATGGGGTCGGAGTAGATGGGGTCGGAGGATCGCGCCGTATCGCCGATACATCGGCGATACATCGCCGATGCATCGGCGACATCGGCGATGCATCGGCGACGCCAGCGTGGAGGAAATCGGGATCCGCATTGAGCCGCATCGCTGATGCATCGACGATGCGGCGCGATCCTCTGACCCCATCTGCACCGACCCCATCTTGGAGGCCTAGATCCTTAGATAATTGTTTGGTAGGCCTATAGGCACGCCAGGACGCTTCGCCACATGTTTTGCGATCCCCTGCGATAGATCGGCGACATTCGGGGGTTGCTAAAGGTGCCCCTGGCCCAAGGTGCCCCCAGCTTTTCGTCGAATTCTGGAGCCCTTGGGGCCCTCTGGGGCTCGCGAGGGGTGCCTTGGAGCCCGTGGGGGCCTCCTGGGAATCCTGGGGGCACCTTGGGCCAGGGGCACTTCCAGCAACACCCGAGACATGCCCCCGACAGCTTGTCCGACCGGCCCTCGGCGGGGGGTGGGCTCCCGGGCCCCGCACTCGGCAGACCATCTGGGGCGATCGGGGGCCGACGCGCCCCCCGTTCTCCCCCCATGCCCCCTACGCTGTCCCCAATCCTCCCCTTGCTTCTCCTCCTCCTCCTCCTCCTCCTCCTCCGCCTCCATCTCCTCCTCCTCCTCCTATATTCTTCTTCTTCTTATTATTATTATTCTTATTATTATCATTATCATCAATATTATTATTATTCTTATTATCATTATTACTATCACCATTATCATTATTACTACTCGTGTTCCTCTTCATCCTCATCCTCCTCCCTCCCCTCCTCTTGCCCCTCCCCTCGACCTCCTCGTCCCCTCCTGCCCCCTCACCGCCCCTCGACCCTCTCGCCTCCTCATGCCCCTCCCTCCCCTCCTCCTCCTGCTCCCCTCCTCGACCTGGCCTCTCCCCGCCTCCCTCCCTCCCCCCCCCCCTCCGCCGCCTCGAGCCGCGTCCTTGGACCCCTCGGTGCTGGCCGTCGCCTCCATGTACTGCCTGGGCGCGCGCTGCCCCCCGCCCCCCCCCTCCCCCGCCTCCGGCTCGCCCCGCCTGCGCCTGCCCCCTCCTTCTGTCCGCCAGACCTCTACCTTGCCAGCCTCGCACGTATCCATATCCCTGAGACTGGCACGCCAGAGGGCGATGACAATCTCAAGGATCCGCCCTCAAAAACAAGGGGGTCCCGGAGATTGGCGTCGTGACGAGGAGATGCCCAGCATAGGGACAGGGATATGTTCCAGGCTGGCAATCTACAGCCAACAACCCTAGTAAGGACGCGCGGTAAGGACGCAAGACCCTTGGAAGCCGAAGTTCGGATTTCTGGGGCGGCGGACGACGAAAACCCCAAGGGGTACCCTGACAAGCGGGCAAGCGAAAGAGGCCAAGGACGAGCCGCAAGAGCAAGGAAGAGCAAGGACGCAAGGGTACCCTGAGCAAAGTCGCGCGTCCTTATTAGGGTTTTTGACTGCATCTCTCTCCCTCTCCTCCCGCTCTTGGCTCGAGAGCACGTGTGCCCAGGGCGAACCGCAGCGCGTACATCCCCGCATCCGCTTCCGCCCTGAAAGACCGGAGCCGCGCCCCACAGCACAGTACCGACACGTGCCCCCTTCCGCATCCGCCCGCGCGCCGTGGCACCGAAGAGGTCCTCGCCGCGCGTCTTCTGCGCTAGCGCAGCCCAAGCTGCCAGGCAAGGGCCGCCAAAAGACTCCCTTACCCGAGAGCAACCCCGTTCGAAAGGGAAGCCTGCGTCGCTGCTCTCCAGACCAGGAGCGGCGTCGACCAAGCAATTGCTGCATGCAGTCTCGTTCACACGCACCCAAACACCAAGCGGATCCGATGTCATTTGCCAGCAACGCCCCTCCGACAAGCGACAAAATCAGGGGCGAACAGATGAGATGATGTAGGAAGAGAATAATAAAATCAACTACGCCATGCTGCATCACTCCCTCACACATAAAACGGCCGCAGACCGTGACACCACACCAGCAGGTATCACGGTCGAAACCTCGGCAAAGATGTGCAAAGTTGGGACGCCCCCTTCACCACAGCGCCCGAAAAGGACGGTGCTGGCAATGCCATAAATCAGCAGCAAATCACTACACACGCTAAAAGAAGCGACCGCCTGCTCCAACACACCCGCACTCAGGACAAGCCTCTAGGCCCCGCAGTTCTGGGGCCCATCAACACGGCCTGCCTTCGACATAAAAATATTGAGCCGTGTACTGTAGCGCACGGTGAAAGCTACCAAGCCCACGCCAAGCAACATCCAAGGCACTTACGTACTTACTCGGACAGGACAAACATCACGTGCCCCCCAGAATGACGCGCAAGTCAAACTAAACCCAGTCGACAACATCGTTTGGATCCATGCGGCCACTAGTACAGCGGATGCCATCGCTGTCACATCTGCGCTCGAGAACTCATGAACAGTCCACTTAGCAGGCGGCGCACCAATGAACGGCAAACGTACTCCAAATGGACCAAGCACGGCAAAGCAAACGGCAACATAAAGCGCAACACATCCGCCAAAAACAAAACTGCACGCACTCAGACGGACGCAGACCTCGCCGACGCCTTCACGGCCGCGCTCGCGCCACACTTCTGCACCGTACAGATCCCAACAAAAAAGAAGCGCAACTCCTAGGACGCCATGGTACAACTTGTGGGACACGCGTTCGAATGGTCACCTTTGGCTCCAACCCCCTCTGCCCCGCGCCAAGGAGGCATCCAATTCGCCATCAGCTATCGCGGCTCCACAGGGCCCCAGCCTAATGATCACATCATCGCGTTGTACACTGACGGTCGCCTGACCATGCTCCAAGAAACCCGCACGACCTCCACCAAACACGACGCCTTCGGAGCGGCAACGGCGGACGAAAGAGTCGGCTGCAGGGTTGCGTCGGACACCCAGGAGACGAATCAAGTGGCTGTGGAACTATGCGGGACCGACGCAGCACTGGCCAACACCACGTACAGCATCACGTGGATTGAACCGCAGAGTGCTACAAATACAGAAACAAACCAACCAAGTGCTCACATCCATCAGAAGGCACTGTGAGGTACGGCGCATAGGCCGGGGCAAAGCCACCACGGGTGATTAGCCAGCGTAAAAGAGGCCAGTCCTCCACCAGATTCTGCGATCCACCTCCATGTGTCTGACGCATTGGGCGGGGAATGCAGCAGGGGCGCGGTCAGAAGCCGCAGGACACTGTAACATGCGAGGCGCGCACCATAAAGGCCCCACCCATTCCGAGGGCCACTGACTTGGCTGCTTGGCCACGCCCGCGACGCCGGCCCTCGAGGCAGCAGCAGCGGCCCACGCTTGTCAACATGCACTGTCTGCACTCTCGTCATTGTCGCGGGCCTCGGTACGAGAGAAACCCCTGCGGATGGCCTCCCCGACCGCGTCGTTCCTGGTGGGCCCGCCGCAACCAAACACCAAACCCACCAGACCGTCGGCCCTTGCCGATCGACGCCATCAATGCGATGATTGAATTTCTCACCATGGGTCCTACAGGGCAGTTTTGAAACACATAGGATAAAAACATATATGATTTTTATACATGATGAATGTATGAACAAATTTATGTATGAACTCATCGTGGTTTTTGATCCTAAATCCCTGCATGTTTAAGACATGATCCGCACGCGAAGCATGAATCTTAAAAATGCACTGCAGGAAGAGCTGGATCCATCACCGGCACCCTTCCGTGCCTCTCCCGGGCGCGCGGGGCGCGCGCGGCCAGCGGGGAGGGCCCCGGCCGCGGGGCCGCGCGCCCGGGCTGGCCGATCGACCTCGCGGCCGCCGCCGCGGGCAGGAATGGCAGCGGGGCTCTGCCCTGCATCGCCGTCGCCCTGGCCCGTGGGGGAGTCGGCGCCTCTGGCGGCCCGCCCGCGCCTCCGGCCCAGGCCTGCCCCGCCTGTCTCCGCGCGCTCACCAGCGAGGGAAGGTCCTCCTCCTCCTCCTCCTCCTCCTCCTCCTCCTCCTCCTCCTCCTCCCTCCTCCTCCTCCCCCTCCCCCTCCTCCTCCTCCTCCTCCTCCTCCTCCTCCGAGGCCTGCTGCCTCGCCCAGTGCGATCGCCAGAGGCAGCGCGACTGGGCGCACCACCATCAGGCACTGTCAACGCGCCGCCCTGGGCCAAGTGGGCCGCATCGCTGGCCGCGTGGAAGACGCCGTTCTCCAGGCGGGTCTAACGGGTCGAAGACCAACATGCCCCAGGCGCGCTGGAAAGTGGAGGTCATCGATGCAGGCCTCCTTCTGCTGCAAGGCCACTGGTGCACTATTGGCCTCCGCGCTGTCGAATGGTGCATCGGCCGCGGACAATTGGACCTGCCCCTGACCTCAGCGGACCCTTCGTTCAACGGCGGTCAGGGGAAGCGGCGCTATACACCGCCGCCCTCGACGCCATCCGCACCTTCAGAAATTCCGGCAGGAAGCTGCGGCCATCGCGGGGGCCGGCCTCAGCGAGGCCGCATTTCCGCGCACGCAGCCAAAGCCGCAGCGGCAGCCACAGCCCTCGCCTTCGCCAAAGAGGCCTCGGCGCTGCGGGCGGGGCGGGGAAGAGCCCGCGTCGACGACCGAGTGGCGCCGGCCGCCCCAGCGCGCCCACGCCATCAGCGGGCCACGCGGCGGAAGACGCGCTGCAAGGGAGTGACGACGGAGCCCGCTTACAACCAACACCACCGCTTGAACTGGCCCCCGCCAGGGAGTGGATTGACGTCGCACGGCTGCCAGATCCATGGCCCCAAGGCACCGCGGGGTCGCGGGGTCCAACCTCAGGCGCCTGCGGCGGGCTCTCTCTGTTTGCTTTTGAGGTCCACAGTGAGATCGACAGTGAGATTCACCGATAGGTCGGTCGACGGATAGGTAGATAGTGGGATCTCATCGTCATCGCGATCATCATTGTGGTGGAGGGAGGCTCTGATAGAGAGGAAAAGAGAGGGAGAGAGGGCGAGATAGAGAGAGAGAGAGAGACAGAGAGAGAGAGAGACAGAGAGAAAGAGAGCGACGAGGTCAAGGTGACAGGCTGGAGGTCAGTCAGGGTGGGCATTTGATCTCAATCCCCCCCAACCTCCTTATCGCCCGCAGGGCGGTCGTGTAGGTATCCGAACTCGACTAGGGCAGGAATAAGGCCGATCGAGATACCCGGGAACGATCTCATAAATCCGCTGGTTGTGGTACAATTCTTGTGTAATTGTTGGTGTAGGTTAGTTTGAGCAGTATGTGTGGTGCAATCTACGTTGTGCAATATAGGAACGGAGAAGCCCCCACCAGAAAATCGGTTTCGGTTTCGGGTTCGTGTCGTGCGTGCGGGCGAGGCGAAGCTGCGTGGGCGGGCAAGAGGCATGACTCCGGCGTTGCCAGGACAGGCCCAGACAAAAGACCGCCCCTCAAGTGGGGCGGCGTGGCCGGAGTTGTCCCGCAGTGGTACCCCGCCGTGGTGTCCTGTCAAGTTCCGCGCGCGGTGGCTCGTCGGTGTCTCGCCGTGGTGTCCCGTCGGTGTCCCGACGGGTCCCGTGGGTGTCCCGTCAGTGTTCCGCCGTTGGTGTCCCGTGGGTGTTCCGCCGCTGTCCTGTCGGTACATCGTCGGTGGCCCGCCGTCGGTGTCCGGACGGTGCCCCGTCGTCAGCATCGTCGTCTTGCATCGTCGCCAACTCGTGAGCGGATCTACCAGCATCGCTACCATCACAAGTATCGCACTCGTCCTCAGTTGGTTCGTTCCCCCCACAACCTCCCTATCACCCGAAGGGTGGTCGTATAGGCATCCATGAAATATGCAATGTGATGCAATACACGTGGTGCAATGTATGTTGTGTAACCTATGTGGCGCATAATATACGGTACAATACATGTTGTGAAATCGATGTAGAGCAATCATGAGCAGTCTAGGTTGTCCAATATATGATGTGCAATCTAGGGCGGCAACAAGGCGGCGACGGCGACAACATAGCCACCAGACCGACAAACAAACACAGACAACGGGCGGTGACGGGGCGGCGACGGCGACAACACAACCGCCAGACCGACTGACAAACCCAGACGACGAGCGCCGACGAGGCGGCGACGGGGCAGCGACGACGACAACATCGCCGCCAAACCGACAGGCAAGCCCAGACGACAAGGACCGAGGAGGCGGCGACGGGGCGACCACGGTCACAAAATAGCCGGCAGACCGACAGGCAGGCCCACCTCCTTAGAAACGAAGTAAGAGTCCCTACATGCAAACACTGTTTAGGGAAACGTCCTCTCGCCCCAGAGTTTAGCAGGGCATGCGGGTGCAAGACCGAATTGTCAGGTTGCTGCTGCTTCGAGGGAGGGAGGGTCCTGTGCTCACGGGAGTGCAACACCGCGCATCGATGAGATGTCGACCGAGCCTGCCGGGTGGGCCCTTTCGTGCACCTTACTTGTGGGTTCGGTTTCAGCCGTGACGCACCTCGAAATACCTTCGGGCCTGTCGCCAGTCGGTTTCCTGCTTGCACGGGCGATTCCATCCCCAACGGCGAGAATGCGAGAATGCTGTCATGATGCGACTGGTTTGAGATGCGTCCCACAAGTTCTGGAGCATCTAACAAACTTCGTGTTTGGAAACCGCGCGAAGCACCGGTAAGTCTTGGAAGTCGTGGAACGCAGATGTATCATGATTTCTGTTTTTCTCTGACTCCCCCCCCAAAGATCCGACGACTCGGAAAACAAACTCAACATCATGAACAATCGCGACCAGCGCCTCGGACCCTATCTTTCGGCTGCTTTTCTCGGCCCAGATCGATCTGTGAGGGTCCCATGGCCCGAATTCGGACAAAAACGACCAGTGCGAAAACAATGCAGCGCCTGGGTTGCAGGGCATCGCGACTCGCTGCTTCTCTGACGCCCGCACCCTCCCGCTCCAACTCCTCCAGCGACGATCTCTCTCTCAGGGGTCCCCGGCAGGTGGCCTGGCGGCCCCGTCCATCATCGCCTCGAGGCCCCCGTCCTCGCCAGTGCCGCCAGCCTACGGGGGGGGGAGGGGAGAGGAGGCCAACGTGGAGGAACGCCCTCGAGGAAAAGTTCGGGTGCGCCGGCGGAAGGGGCCAGGAGCTCAGACCCCGCCGGGTCGAACAGTTCCTCTGCTAAGGAGCTTGCATGCAGCAGCCCTGGATCCGTGCGCAGGGGGCAGGCCCACTACCCTGGATCCGTGCGCAGGGGGCAGGCCCACTACCTTACTGCCCCCAAAATACTCGAGGCCCCCCGTCCTCGCCAGTGCCGCCAGCCTACGGGGGGGGGAGGGGAGAGGAGGCCAACGTGGAGGAACGCCCTCGAGGAAAAGTTCGGGTGCGCCGGCGGAAGGGGCCAGGAGCTCAGACCCCGCCGGGTCGAAACAGTTCCTCTGCTAAGGAGCTTGCATGCAGCAGCCCTGGATCCGTGCGCAGGGGGCAGGCCCACTACCTTACTGCCCCCAAAATACTCGAGGCCCCCGTCCTCGCCAGTGCCGCCAGCCTACGGGGGGGGGAGGGGAGAGGAGGCCAACGTGGAGGAACGCCCTCGAGGAAAAGTTCGGGTGCGCCGGCGGAAGGGGCCAGGAGCTCAGACCCCGCCGGGTCGAACAGTTCCTCTGCTAAGGAGCTTGCATGCAGCAGCCCTGGATCCGTGCGCAGGGGGCAGGCCCACTACCTTACTGCCCCCAAAATACTCGAGGCCCCCGTCCTCGCCAGTGCCGCCAGCCTACGGGGGGGGGAGGGGAGAGGAGGCCAACGTGGAGGAACGCCCTCGAGGAAAAGTTCGGGTGCGCCGGCGGAAGGGGCCAGGAGCTCAGACCCCGCCGGGTCGAACAGTTCCTCTGCTAAGGAGCTTGCATCCAGCAGCCCTGGATCCGTGCGCAGGGGGCAGGCCCACTACCTTACTGCCCCCAAAATACTCGAGGCCCCCGTCCTCGCCAGTGCCGCCAGCCTACGGGGGGGGGAGGGGAGAGGAGGCCAACGTGGAGGAACGCCCTCGAGGAAAAGTTCGGGTGCGCCGGCGGAAGGGGCCAGGAGCTCAGACCCCGCCGGGTCGAACAGTTCCTCTGCTAAGGAGCTTGCATGCAGCAGCCCTGGATCCGTGCGCAGGGGGCAGGCCCACTACCTTACTGCCCCCAAAATCCTCGAGGCCCCCGTCCTCGCCAGTGCCGCCAGCCTACGGGGGGGGGAGGGGAGAGGAGGCCAACGTGGAGGAACGCCCTCGAGGAAAAGTTCGGGTGCGCCGGCGGAAGGGGCCAGGAGCTCAGACCCCCGCCGGGTCGAACAGTTCCTCTGCTAAGGAGCTTGCATTGCAGCAGCCCTGGATCCGTGCGCAGGGGGCAGGCCCAACTACCTTACTGCCCCCAAAATTACCTCGAGGGCAACCCGTCCTCGCCAGTGCCGCCAGCCTACGGGGGGGGGAGGGGAGAGGAGGCCAACGTGGAGGAACGCCCTCGAGGAAAAGTTCGGGTGCGCCGGCGGAAGGGGCCAGGAGCACAGACCCCGCCGGGTCGAACAGTTCCTCTGCTAAGGAGCTTGCATGCAGCAGCCCTGGATCCGTGCGCAGGGGGCAGGCCCACTACCTTACTGCCCCCAAAATCCTCGAGGCCCCCGTCCTCGCCAGTGCCGCCAGCCTACGGGGGGGGGAGGGGAGAGGAGGCCAACGTGGAGGAACGCCCTC
>CAUYUJ010000492.1:169592-189592 GCA_963575745.1 Prorocentrum cordatum
GCTCGGGGTGGGCTGGCGACAAGCAGCGCCAAGCAACGCCAAGCAACGCAGCGCAACGCCACGCAGTTCAAAGCAGTCCACAGCTGTGCCAATCAATGCTAATCAAAGCGAAGCAATGCAGAGTGATGCGAAGCAACGCAAAGCAACACCAAGCAATGCCAAGCAATGATGCAGAGCAATGCCAAGCAACGCCAAGTAATGTCAAGCAATGGTGCAGAGCAATGCCAAGCAACGCCAAGCAATGCAAAGCCAATGCAGAGCAATGCCAAGCAATGCCATGCGATGCCAAGCAACGTCAAGCAACTTCAGGTGACGCGAAGCAACGCCAAACAACGCCAAGTAATGCCAAGTCATGCCAAGCAATGCCGAACAATCGAATCAAAATCAGTCGACCCTGTCGGCGTGCGTGAGGGGCTTGTCTGTTCGAGTCGTCGTTTCCGTCAGTCGTCGTCTCCGTCGTCTCCTCTCCCTGCACCCTCCTCCACTAGCTTGTCAGCGAGAGAAAAATCTAGCAATGTCGTAATCGAGTCGAAGAGAAGCCCCTTCCCTTTGATCGCTCCCCCGTCGGGGGGGGTGGGCGGGGTCCCCGGGGAGGTGGTCCCGGGGGGTGTCCGGGGAATCCCGGGGCGGGGGGGGGGTCAGATACGCATCCCCCCCTGGCGGCCCGGGGGCCTCAGGAAGTACCAAGACAGGCCAAGAGTACCCCAAGAGGCCGCCGAGATGGTCCAAGAGGGTACCCAATCGCCAAACGATCGGTTCAACATGCCTTCACGCCCTCCAGACTGCCCAGGAGACCTCAAGGACGCCCCAAGACGCCTCCGAGAGCACTTCCGAGAGGGACCCAAAAGGCCAAATTCATTGATTTCCCGTTGGTTTTTCCTCATGTTTGGGCGTTCTCGCCTTTTCCACCTTCCGCCGCTCCAACACGGCACAAGCGGCCCTCAAGATCGCCCCAAGACAGCCCAAGATGCCTCCAAGAGGGCCCCAAAATAGCTCAAGAGGACCCCAAGACAGCCCAAAACGCATCCAAGACGGCCTAACGGGCCCCCAAGACAGCGCCAAGAGCGTGCCCAGACGGAGGCTCCAAGAGGCTCCCGCCCCAAGAGCGTGCCCTCGGTCCCAAGAGGCTCCCGCCCCAAGACGTTCCCAAGAGGCCCCAAGAGGCCCACAAGAGTTCTCCAGAAAGCCCGAAGAGACCGCCACGACGCTCCCAAGAGGCCCCCAAGCGACTCCCAAGAGGCCCTGAAATTCCTACCCAGAGGCCCCCGAGAGACTTCCGAAGAGACCCCAAGAACCATCCATGAGGGCTCTGGCCCACGTCAGCGTCGTCGTCGTCGTCGTCGTCTCCCTTCAGGGTCGGAAGCACAAGTGAGGCCTTCGCAATCAACACTAAGCAATGCTGGGCAATGCGAATCAATGCGAAACAACGCCACGCAATGCCAACGACGATTTGAAGCAACGATTTCCAGCAACTCTAAGCAACACCAAGCAACGCAACACGACACCAAACGACGCCAAGCAAAACGTTGCATTGCATTGCTGTACATTGCCAAGAACTAATCCGGGTCGCGCCGGGCTCATATGAATGCCTGAACAGGGTTGACGACTCCGAGTTCTGGGCACTCTTGGGCGATCCTGGGGCTTGTCGCGTGGCTTCTATCGAAACCCGAGGGCCCCAAGACGGACCAAGAGGGCTCCAAGAGGCCCCGCAGACGGTTAAAGAGGCTTCCGAGGCGGTCAAAGAGCGCTCCAAGACGCCCAAGATGGTATCAATATGGCCCAAGACGCTCCCACGACAGCCCAAGAGGGTCCTGAGAAGACTTCCAAGAGGGCCCCAAAAGGCACACATCTTTCATGTATGTGGAACGCGCTCGACGGATGTTGGCGTCCCCGCCTGTTTGTTGTTCTAACGCCCCAAGACGGCCCAAGAGGCCTGCAATATCGCCCCAGGACTGCCCACAAATGCCCCAACGCGGGCCCCAAGATGGCCTCAGAAGACCCTAACTGGCCCAAGAGGCCCCAAAGACCCAAGACGGCCCCAATAGGGGACACAAGGACGCCGCACATGTTTCACACACACACACACACCCACACACACACACACACACACACACACACACACACACGCACACGCACACGCACACGCACACGCACACACACACACACACTTACATGTCAGGCCCTTCACCCCAAGATCACACCCCAGACCGCCAACAGGCCCTCAAGAGAACCCCAAGAGGCCCTCAGAGGCCCAGAACAGGCCGCAGAGAGCCCAAATAATTACAAGAGGCCCCCGAGAAGCCCCCCAAGAGACTCTGATATTCGTCCACTATGCCTCTGATCCTGGCGCGCGGGGTGCGCCAGGAGCGGCGCCGGAAGCGCCGCCAGGGAGGCCCAGCGCCGACCCGAGAAATCCGCGCGGACCTCCGAGTCTGAGTGTTGATGCCACTGCTCGTTCCCCGAGGGACGGCGGCGGCAACCAAGAGACCGTGTTATTTGAATCAGCGATAACCCGGGTTATCCCCGGGGGGGAGGGGAGGAGGAGGATAACCTAACCCTCGCGCTGTGGGCAGCCCTGCATGTGCCGGCGCCCCCCTCCCGCGGACCTGCCCAACCGGCAAGGTTAGGCGATGCTGGGGGAGAAGGGGGGGGGGAGGGCAAGCCCGACGACCCGGGCTATCGCCCGACCCGAAACAAAAATCAGTCTCCAACGCCGACGGCGGGGGCGGCGCGCCTCTGGACCATCGCGTCTGCCGGCCCGGGGGCAGGGGCCCACCGGCGGCGCCGGTCACGACTTCGGGCATCGCCGCGCGCGGAGGGCCGGGGGGTGGAGGGCCCAAGAGGGGGGGGGGGGAAGGCGCCCGGCTCGCGCGGCAGGGCGTCCCTTGAGAGGGAGCGCGCGGGCGCCCCTCTCCAGGCACTCGGCGTGGTGTTGTTTTGTTTGTTGTTGTAGTTGTTGTTGCTGTTGCTGTTGCTGTTGCTGTTGTTGTTGTTGTTGCTGCTGTTGTTGTTGTTGTTGGTGTTGTTGTTGTTGTTGTGTTTGTTGTGTTTGGTGTTGGTTGTGTTGTTGTTGTTGTTGTTGTTGTTGTTGTTGTTGTTGTTGTGGTTGTGGTTGTGGTTGTTGTTGGACAAGGCGGGTTTGAGGATCGCCTCCCCCCCCAGTCACCCAGCAACCCAGCAACCTGAGGATGCCCGAGGGGTTCCTGAGGATTCCTTCGGGATGCCTCAGAATTCCATGGGATTCCGTGAGATTCCCAAAGATTCCTGGGTGGTTCCTCAGGATTCCTCAGGGTCCGCTTCGGGGGTTCTGAGGAAACCTTGGTCTCCTATGGATTCCCCCAGAGATTCCCGAGGTTGCTTTCTGGGACCTCGAGGATTACTTGGGGTCCTCACGGCTACCAGTCCTGAGAGTTTCGTGGTGATCCTCTTCAGATTCCAAATGTTTCCCTGTGCGGTTCCTGAGGATTCCCAAGGGGTTCCAGGTGATTCCCTTCGAGTTCCTGAGGAGCCGAAAAGGTGTCTTCAGGATTCTGGAGCATTTCCGATGGACTCCTCAGGGATTCCTGAGGACCCCTTTAACGATTTCTGGTAATTCCGCATGCGGTTCCTCAGGATGTCCTCTGGCTGTCTGAAGATTCCGTAAGGCATCCTGTGGCTTTCCTGGGGGGCCCCCAGAATGCCCTGGTCAGGATCCTCCAAGGGTCACCGACGATTCCCTAAGGGTTCACAAGATTCCCGAGGTTTTCGTGAGGATTCCCTAAGGGTTCTTCAAGAAACTCCAGGGTTTCCTGACGATTCCTGGGGGGTCGTGATGATTCCCCAGAGAGGGGTTGAAGGATTCCCTAGAGGGTCCTGGGGATTCCCTGGGATCCCAGGCGATTCCCTAGGGGAACCTGATGGTTCCTTTGGGGTCCAATCAGATTCCTTAACTGCGCTATTGCGGCCTATGGTTCCGCAGCGTTGCGTGTGAGGCGGAGGAGGATGAGAAGGAGGAACAGGAGGAGGAGGAGGAAGAAGAAGAGGAGCAGCTGCATGAGGACGGGGATGGGCATGTTGATGGGGAGGATGGGGTGGAGGAGGAGGAGGAGGAGGAGGAGGAGGAGGAAGAATAGCATAAAGGAGGCCTGATTCGTTACCGCACGCTATCAGCGCGTCTATCTCGGCAAAACGCCGCCCTGCCCCTGCGCGTGCGGGAAAGGTGGGGACTCAAGTGCAGAAACTCGCCCCTTCACGGCTTCACCACGTGGTCGAATTGCCCGCGCGGGCCCAAGAGACGCCCAAGAGGGTTTGCAAGACGGTCCGAGAGCGCTCCAAGACGGCCTGAGCTGGTCCCGAGACTGGCGGTGAGGCTCCAGAGACCTCCGAAGGTGGCTCCAAAGATCAAGTCGCATTCTCAAAGACACGGGGCAAAAATCCTCCTCGTGAGCGCTGGCGGATACGATATTCAGAACAAAACGGAGTCAACATTCCTCGTCTTCGTCCTCCTTCGTCCAGGCCTTCAGGCTCTTTGGTCCCCCCCCGCGGGGCGCGAAGAGGACAGAGGCTCGTGCCCTGGCCCGGGGAGTCCCAGGGGCCTCGGGAGCGTGCGGAGGTTGTGCGGCACGCGCTCGGCAGCTGATTCAGGCCTCCGAGGGTCTCCGCAGGCCTCCGAGAGATGAGGAGGGATGATGGGGAGGAGGAGGAGGAGGAGGAGGAGGAGGAGGAGGAGGAGGAGGAGGTGGAGGAGGAGGAGGGATGATGATGAGGGTGAGGAGGTGGAGGAGGTGGAGGAGGAGGAGGATGAGGAGGAGGTGGAGGAGACGGAGGAGGGTGAGGGGGAGGAGAGGGAGGGAGAGGAGAACCGTCGGGACAAGATGCAACAGTGGACGGTTCCCTCCTACACAGCCTGTATTTCGTCTCCTGGCTCGGCGCATTGCTTCAGTACGAAACTAACCCACGCGCGCTTTTCCATCCATGACCCACGTGCCCACGCGCACATACATATTTCCATATTTCCCGATCCCCATCGACGCGCGTCGTCGGGATGCTGAAGGCCTTGCGGGCGCCACGGGCTTTCTTCTCGGCGCCGATGTATCTCAGCTGGTCGGATCCCTTCAAGGATCCTGCAGGCTCCCTATAGGGTTTCTGTAAAATCCATATTAGAGCTTCTGTAGGATTCCTGTAGGGTTTCTGTCGGATCCCTATAGGGACCCTAGCGCCGCAGGGAGGATCCTTTTTGGGATCCTAAGGATCCTCCGCTAGTAGGATCCCTGTAGGGATCCTAGTGCAGGTGGTAGGTTTCCGATAAGGATATCATTGCAGTTGGTCGGATGTCTATGGGGATCCTATGACAGCTGATAAGATCCCTGTAGGGATCCTATTGCAGCTGGTAGGATCCGTGTAGGGATCCTGTTCCAGCTAGTAGGATACTTATACGGCTTTTGTCGGATCCTGATAGGGATTGTGTGGGATCCCGATAAGGTCACTACAGGGATCTCATAGGGTCACTACAGGGATCTCATAGGCTCTTATAGGGCCTCTATACGGATCGTATCGGAGCCCCCATGGAAGTCCAGGATTAGCACAGGACCGGGGCCTCGCCGGAGAAACTATCGAAATCCGCAGTGGGCTTCCTCCGGAGGGCCTAAGGAAAGGATATCCTTTTTTGTTGGTTTGGTTGGGGTTGCTTGGTTGCTGGGTTGTTTGAGGGGGGTGCTGGCCACGCGTCCTGTTCACCCGCCTGGACTACTGTAGTCAAGGCGGGCAAGGCGTACGCAGGGCACGCGTCCCTCATGACCGCCTTGACCTTTTTGTTGTTGCTGTTGAATGTTAATTAATAAACAAGTACTAATATTGTTGGACCCCTTACAGGCGCCCTGGCGCTCTCGCCTCGGCGCGGGCTGCATTTTCATCGAAGATGAGGCTCACTCTCAAGCGGTTTGGGGGGCCGACAACAACAACGCTCCCGCTCGAGACTTCCTCCTTTTTTACTCAAGGCTGGTGCTCTCGCTCGCCGCCGAAAGCCGCTGTCCCATCGAAACCAGGGCTTCCGCTTAAGACTTCCTCCCGTTTTACCGTGGACTGGCGCGCTACTCTTTCTCTCACCGGCGCCGCCCAGCAAAAACAGCACTCACGCGCGAGACGTCCTCATTTTTGTATTCAAGGCGGTGCTCCTCCTCGCCGCCGAAAACAGCCGCTCCGAAGAACCAAGCGCTCCCGCTCGAGACTTCCTCCCGTTGTACCTTGGACTGGCGCGCTACTCTTTCTCTCTTCGGCGCCGCACCCACCAAAAACAGCGCTTCCGCTTGAGATTTTCCCTTGTTTACTCAAGACGGTGCTCCTCCTCGCCGCCGAAAACCGCCGTCCCGACAAAACCAGCGCTCCAGCTCGAGACTTCCTCCAGTTTTACGCTGGACAAGCGCCCTACTCTCGTTTGAATCGGCGCCGCTCCCAGCAAGAACAACGCTCCCGCTCGAAGCTTCCTCACCTTCTCCTCAAGACGATGCTGTTCCTCGCCGCCGACAGCCCCCGTCCCGACAAAACCACGGCTCCCGCTCGAGGTTTCCTAATGCTTATTAGTTCAACAATTATTATTTTGGACCCCCCTAGGCGCCCTGGCGCTCTCGCCTCGGCACCGGCTGCATTTTCATCGAAAATAAGGCTCACGTTCGAGCGGTTTGTGGAGGCGCCACAACTGGCCCCCCAACAACAACAACGCTGCCGCTCGAGAGTTTTGTTCTTACTCAGGGCTGGTGCTCTTGCACGCCGACGAAAGCCGCCGTCCCAACAAAAACGCTTCCGCTCGAGAGTTCCTCCCGTTTTACCTTGGACTGGCGCGCTACTCTTTCTCCCATCGGCGCCACCCCCAGCAAAAACAACGCTCCCGCCAGACACGATTTCATTTGTTTACTCAAGGCGGTGCTCCTCCTCGTCGCCGAAAGCCGACGTCCCAACAAAACCAGCGTTCCCTCTTTGAACCTCCTCCCAATTTACTTAGGACTTGCGATCTACTCTTTCTCTCTTCGGCGCCGCCCGCAGCAAAAACAGAGCTCCCGCTCGAGATTCCCCATTGTTTACTCAAGACGGTGCTCCTCCCTGCCGCCGAAAACCGCCGTCCCGACAAAACCAGCGCTCCCGCTCGAGACTTCCTCCAGTTTTACGCTGGACTGGCGCCAAACTCTCTTTTGAATCGGCGCCGTTCCCAGCAAGAACATCGCTCCCGTTCGAGGCTTCCTCCCTTTTTCCTCAGGACGGTGCTGTTGCTGTTCCTCGCCGCCGGCAGCCCCCATCCCGACAAAACCACGGCTCCCGCTCGAGGTTTCTCCCCTTTTCACTCAAAGCGGTGTTCCTCCTCGCCGTCGGAAACTGCCGTTTCAATAAAATCAGTGTTCCCGCTCGAGAATTCGATTTGTTTTGCGCCGGACTAGCGGCCCTACTCTCTTCAGCACTGGCGCCACTCAAAGCAACAACAGCAGCCCTGTTCGAGACTTCCTTACTTGCAATTCAAGGCGAGGTCCTTGCATCGGCCTCGCCGCCGACAGCCCCCATCCCCACTTGTGCTTTACCCTTCGCTGGGGCGCCACTGGCGGTCTCGCATCGGCACAGCAGTGCGCGGGCATGTGTTTCCGAGGCGGGATATGTTGAAATTCCTCGGAGGAGGTGTTTGCAAGACCGCATTGGGCGGGATATCTGGGAATGGGAGTAACGGACCCGGCTGTAGAACAAGAGCCCCCCATGATGGGGATGGTTATCATGATGGTCGCATGTTTCGTGTGAAGACATCGCGCATGAGGGTAAAATGATTGTTGTTGTTGTTGAGTTCTCACTTCGGAAGAATAACTATGGTTGATCTCCCCACCGGTGCATACTGATTTTCTCAATCAATGTGTGTCCCTCGACGCTCGCACCTTGTTTTCTGACAGGGAAAGTCTTGATGCACAAACTGTGCCCCTGGCCCCGTGGTTACAGCAACGATTGTTCCCGCCTAAGATTTCCTCACAATTTAACCAGGACCCCCGCTCCCGCCCGATACTCCCTCGCATTTTATTCAGGAAGCGCTCTACTGGCGCTCTGGAGTCGCCCTTCGTGGCCCCCTCGCTGCCCTTCGTGGCCCCGTTGCAGCCCTTTGTGACCCCCTCGCTTTGTTTCGTGCTGCTCCGTGGCCCCGTTGCAGCCCTTCGGGGCCCCCTCGCTCTGTTTCGTGGCCCCCTCGTTGCCCTTCGTGGCCCCGCTGTCGCCCTTCGAGGCCCCGTTGCAGCCCTTCGTGGCCCCCTCGCTGCCCTTCGTGGCCCCGTTGCAGCCCTTCGTGGCCCCCGTCGCTGCCTTTCGTGGCTCCGTATATGTATGCCCTTCGTGGCCCCCGCTCGTTCGCGCCGGTGGTGGCCCCATATGCATGACCTTCGTGGCCCCGCTGTCGCCCTTCGTGGCCCCCTCGCTGCCCTTCGTGGCCCCGTTGCTGCCCTCAGTAGCCCCGCCCTTGCCCTCCGCGGCCCAACATACGCATGCCCTTCGTGACCCCCGCTCGTTCGCGCCCGTTGTGGCTCCATGCGCATGCTTTTCGTGGCCCCGCTGTCGCGGCTTGTGGCCCCTCACTGTCCTACGTGGCCCAGTTGCTACACTCAGTGGCCCCATCGTTTCTTCCGTGGCCCCGCATTATCTGCCCTTCGTGGACCCCGTTCGTTCGCGCTCTTCGTGGCCCCATACGTATTCCCTCCGTGTCCCCGCTGTCGCCCTTCGTGGCCTACTTCGTGTCCTTCGTGGCCCTGCTGTCGTTCTCTCTCGCTCTCGTGTTCGCTCGTCGTCGTCGTCGTCGTCGCCGTCGTCGTCGTCGCCGTCGCCGTCGCCGTCGCCGTCGCCGTCGCCGTCGCCGTCGCCGTCGCCGTCGCCGTCGCCGTCGTCGTCGTCGTCGTCGTCGTCGTGGTCGGTCCCCTGTCCGTCCCTCTTAGGGTCGGGTCGACGGTCCGCGGCCGCCCCGCCGATCAGCGCTGCCGCTGGCCAGGCCGACGGTCCGCGGCCGCCCCGCCGCTCGCTGGGGCCCGGCTTGCAGGGCCTGGCAGGGAAGAGAAGTATACCCCCCAAAAGGGGTTCGATCGAAGACGAAGAGGGCGGGTATCGAGGGTTTGGGAAATACGCGTTGTTGGACACTCGAGCAGATACGGGCAAACAGTCTTAAAATGATTGTTGTTGCTGTTGTTTGATTCTTGCTGATCTCCAGAAACGGTTCCGCGCGCTCTCGCCTCGACGCCGGCTACATTTTCTCTGAAAACGAGGCTCCCGCGCGAGCGTTGGCTTGAGTGTAAAAGTGGGCTCTTGGAGGCCTGGCTACGACGACAACGGCTCCCGCTCGATATTTCCTCACGATTTACTCCGAGACACCCTGGCCAGAGAGGCCCCTCGAACTCAGGAACGGCGCTCTCGCTCGAGACTTCCTCGCAATTCAGTCGAATTTGCGGAGGCCCAGCCACGACGAGAAGGGCTCCTGCTCGATACGTCCGCACGATTTACTCCGAGCGCCCCTGGCCAGGAAGGCCCCCGAACTCAGGAACGGCGCTCTCGCTCGAGACTTCCTCGTGATTTAATCAAATTGGTGGAGGCCCAACTACTACGACAAGGGGTATCGTTCGATACTTCCTCAAGGTGTATTCGCAGAGGCCCTTTCCAGAGAGGCCCCCGAACTCAAGAGTGGCGCTCTCGCTCGAGATTTTCTCGTAATTCAAACAAGTTAGTGGAGGCCCAGACACGGCGACAAGGGTTCCCGTTCCATATTTCTCAATGTGTATTCCGAGATCCCCTGGCCTGGCCAAAGAGGCCCACGAGGTCGCTCGAGAGTTCCTCGCACTGCAGTCAATGGTCGACAAGGAAGATGTTCCCCCCGAAAGAGGGTGCGATCGGAGACGAAGTAGGCGGGTATCGAGGGTTGGGGCATACAGGATGCAGAAACACGCGTGCCAGTAAGAGTGAACAGTCTTGACATGATTTGTGTTGCTGTTGCTGCTGATGTTGTTGGTTTGGTGTTGCCGTTGCTACTGTTGCTGTTGTTGCTTTTGTTGTTGATGTTGCTGCTATTGTCAACTGTTGTTGTTGCTGTTGCTGTTGCTGGTGTTGTCGTGTTGCTGTGGTTGCTGTTGGTTTTGTTGCTGTTGCTGCTGCTGTTGTTGCTGTTGTTCTTGCTGCTGTGGTTGCTGTCGGTGTTGTTGTTGGTTTGGTGTTGATGCTGTTATTATTGCTGTTGTTGGTGCTGCTGCTGTTGCGGCCGCTGTTGCTGCTGTTGCTGCTGATGCTGTTATCGTCGCTGTCGCCGTTGCGTTTGGTGTTGCTGTTGCCGTGGCTGCTGTTGCTGTTGCTGCTGCTGCTGCTGCTGTTGCTGTCGCTGCTGTTGCTGCCACGGCGTGGGCCCCCAGGCAGGCGTGGGCCGTGCCCCCGGGGGCCGGCTCGTCGCCCGCCAGCTGCTGCTTCACGGGCGGGGGGCCCCGCGCCACCAGGGAGGGCGCCCCCCCCTCGAGGCTCCTCGCGGAGGGGCGGGCGCCGCTGCGCGCGACGAAGCTACAGTCGGACTCGGCTGGGCAGGACACGCGAGAGGACACGAGACCCTTCCGGGGGCCCCATTGCCACAGGAACGTAGGAAGCATGGGCATGGGCCGCGGGACACAGGACACAAGGGTACCATTGTTTTGGCAGGGTCGACCTACTAATCTGGGCCGACTGTCTATCCGGAGGGCTCCAAAGGGGTTTTTTGGGGGAGGGGGTTCTCCAGGAGGGGTCCCCCCAGAGGCTTCGCACCCCCTGTTTCGACGAGGTTCCGAGGCCCCTGGGGTTATCGCAGGAAAAAGCCCCCCCTCCCCCCAAACCCCCTTTGGAGGCCCTCTGGGGTATGCACAGGACGCCCTCCGACGAGCCCTGCGTGTACCTTCGGGGTGGGGACGGTGTAGAACGTCGCCGGCTCTCGATGGTGATTTCTGCACCGCCACCCTCCCTTCGGCGGTGGACAAACCTCCCTTTAGTAAACCTCCCCTTAGTGAAGACGGCCTGGGACCGTAACCGGCGGACCTGGACCCGCAAAAATGGCGGCCGCGACGCCCCGCCGCGAGCCGCAACCGGCCACTTCACTAATCGACGTGTCAGGGTAGGAGGTCCATCCTTATGTCGGGGGTGTCCCCCTACATGGGGATTTCCGACGAAAAATAAAAGATACCCCAAAAATACCCCCAAAAGGGTCAAACAATACTCCGAACATAATCCCCAGACTATGTTTGGACTATCTTTTGACAATGTTTGGTGTATTCATTTTTCGCCGAAAATCCCCCAGTAGGGGGACACGCCCGACTTAAGTCTGTCCACCCCGAGACCCTCCCTGAGGCCGGGGAGCAGCCCGGTGGAGGGTGTCTGCGTATGCCTCGGCGTTGGCGGGGAGCCCCCCGAGGCGACGACGACGACGACGACGACGACGACGACGACGACGACGACGACGACGACGACGACGACGACGACGACGACGGCCCTCCGCGGGCGCCCGTGGCGCTGCCTGCCGCGGCGAGGGCGGCCCGCCGCGCGGACCGCGGCGGGGGCGCGGGGCTCCTCCCGGGCTGGGCGAACGGGGGGATAGCAAACCCTGACCTTCCAGGCTGGCCTCCTCCCCCCTCCTCCCCTCCCTCCTCCTTCCTCCCTCCCCCCTCCTCCTCCTCCCTCCTCCCTCCTCCTCCTCCTCCTCCCTCCTCCCTCCTCCCCTCCTCCTCCTCCCTCCTCCCTCCTCCTCCTCCTCCTCCTCCTGCTCCTCCTCCTCCTCCTCCTCCTCCTCCTCCTCGTCCTCTGCGGCCCTCGGGCAGAGAAGCGCGGGCCTCCGTCGGCCGATCGGGACGGCATCTGCCCTGACCTTCCAGGGCGCAAAAAAATACAGTCGGGGCGTTGACCTAAGGAACCCTAAATAAGGAACGAGGGCTCATATTTTCCATAAGTTAAACTTCGATTTCCGATCGAAAACATAAGGAGAACCTGAGGCAAGCTGTGAAACACTTAAGGAACACGGAGCCCCTCCTCAACGAAAAGGGTTCCTTCTTCAGGTCCCCCGACTGTAGCACTCCAGACCTAGAGATCTATCTGGACTGCCTCAAGCCTCGACAGGAATGAGGACGTCGACGTCCTGGTGCTATTTTTTAGCCCTCCTGGAAGGTCAGGGTGGGAACCCGCTGGACTCTCTCCTCGGCGAGGCGCGGCCGCCGGAGGGCCTCTCGAGGCCGGGAAGCCGCCGCAGAGTGGTAGCAAAAAAATGCCAACCACTCGTCCTGGTGCTATCTTTTAGCCCTCCTGGAAGGTCAGGGAAGGGGGGGGGTCTGAGAATCAGCTCACGCAGCTGATCTTCCCGGCGCCTCCTGGCGCCGGAGGCGGCTGCGCATCGAGGAATGGGCCCCTCGGTGGGGCCGACACCAGCTGCACGCAGCAGATGTCGTAACCCCCTCTTTCCCACTCCCCCCTTTTCGTCCGGCCCGATCCTAGAACGTCCCCATACCAGCTGGAAGCGCGAAGCGGCGGGCCTCTGCGGGAGAAGAAACATCGGCAGAACACCCAAGCTCTCGGAGGTCCGCGCGGAGTTCTGTACCAGCACTGGCGGCCAGCAGCGGTGCAGTGAGCGCGTCGGAGGGATTCAGCGCCAGCCTGGTCTCGCTCAACACCAAAACATGTGCTTCTTATCCAAGATCACGCTCACGACCGTGACGGCGGTGATGATGCTGCTTATCACCATCACCAGCATAATCAGCATCAACATCAACAGAGCCGATTCGAGAAATCCGAGCGGACCTCCGAAAACTGATGTCCACGCCGATTTTCATTCTCCCATCTGCGCCCTGCTCCGCCAGACCCAGATCCTCGTACACGGCCGTGCTTACGGCGCCAACCCGCCGGTAGTGGACGTCCGGGCCTGGCTTCCCGTTGCACAGGCAGGCCACCGCCAGCAGAGGAAGAGCAGACAGCACAAACACAAACCTGCGGACGTCCGCGCGGCTTTCTTGGCTCGGCGCCGGACCCCCTCCCGCGCCGCGCCCAGGCCAGGGTCCAAGGCCGATCCAAGAAAAATCGGCGTGCACATCCCCGGAGGGCAGACACATGCCGAGATCGCTACAGTCGCGGCGTTGACCTAAGGAACCCTCAATAAGGAACGAGGCCCCTTTCTTCCACAAGTTGAACTTCGATTTCCCATCGAGAACATAAGGAAAACCTGAGGCAAGCTGTGAAACACTTGAGGAACACGGAGCCCCTCCCCAACGAAAAGGGTTCCTTCTTCAGGTCCCCGTCTGTACTTCTCGGACCTATCTCGGGATGCGTTCCGACAGAGATGTCAGGGCGGATCCAGCCGTGGCGACGAGGGAAAGGTAGCGTTCGGTCGGGCCTGTCCCCCTACAGGGGGATTTCGGGCGAAGAATGAAACATACTCGAAAGATGCGCCCAAGAATGCTCAAACCATCGTCCCCATGTTATCCTTTAAGCCATTCTGGAATCTCCCCCCTGCAGAGGGACAGGCCCGACTCAAGGGTAGCGACATCGGTACCTTCTTCTTCTTCTTCTTCTTCTCTGACATCCAGCCGTGGCGACGAGGGGAGGGCAGCGACATCGGTATGTTCTTAATGGGCCCGTGTTCCACCACCACCACCACCATAAGTTGGAGGGAGGAAGGCGGTGGAGGGTGAGGAGGAAGAAGAAGACGCGGGGGAGGAGGACCCCCTCCCCCCTCCAACTCATGGTGGTGGTGCTGGAAAACAGGCCCCTCACTTCTTCTTCCTCTTCTTCTTCTTCTTCTTCTTCTCTGACGTCGCAGAGTTCATGCTCGTGCCGTTGCCTCCTCCTCCGAGCCAGCCCGTGGGCGGGGTCCGCGAAGGCCCAGGAGCTCTGGGAGCCCCCGTGGCCGAACGCCCCCGGCGCCGCGTGCCTCCCGGAGAGGATGCAGTCCACGGCGAAGCCCAGGGACCAGGACGTGTCGACGCCTCAGTGCTAGGTCGGGCGTGTCCCCCTACAGGCGGATCTTTGGACGGAAAGTTCAAGGTACCCCAAAAATGCTCCCAAGTTATCAAACTTGCACAAATTACTCCAAAAAGTGTGAAGTCGGGCCTGTCCCTCTACAGGAGGAGTATTCAAAAATTGTCAAAGAGTAGTCTGGGGACGATCTTTTGACAATTGTTGCATGTGTTTGGAATATGTTGGGGGTATGTGTAGTTTTTCGCCCAAAATCCCTTTGTAGGGGGACAGGCCCGACCTAACCTTATTGGGCACGACAAGGCAATGTTTGTTTCTGGTTCCATTTGTCATTGCTGTTTGTCCGATACCGTCGCCATTTTTCCTGTTCCGTCGCCGTCTGTTGTTCCCCTGCCCAGCTGGGCCCCAATCTGCCGCAATGTTGTGTCGTGTTTCGGTGGGCACCTGCGTTGGGCTTTCATACTCACGAGCCGGATTCTCGAAAACGGTAGAACGACTGCTCTGCCGTTTCAAGGGCCCACTAAGAGCGACGCCCTGGAGCTCGTCGGTCATGCCCACGCGCTCCGCACGCGTCACGCGCTCAACGGTGGCCTGCTGGAGCACCCGCCTTAGGGGAAACGGTAGAGGGGGACCCGCTGAGGGGGGGGGCATCGATCTGGACCCAGCCATATACACATGCACACACATACACACATAGTTATTCATCCATTTACATATATATATATATATATATATATATATATGAAAGAGCGTGTTCTACCGATGCTGGCAGAAAACCAGGGGGGGGCCACTGAGGGTTTCCAACCCGTCCTCCCCCCCCGTCGAAAACCGCGGGGGGTCACTGGGAGTTCCAACCCATCCCCCCCCCCTCCTGGAAAACCGGGGGGGGTCACTACCGGTTCGAACCCCCCCTCCCCCTCCCCCCCCCTCCCCCCTCGCCGCAACGACTCCCCCTCCTCTCCCACTCTGGATGGGAGGGGACTGGTGGGGTCAGCGGTGGGACGGTGGTGGGGATGGTGGTGGGGAGTGGGGACAGTGGGAAGAATGGGACCGTGGTGGGGACAGTGGGGGCAGTGCGCCAGTGGGGGCACTGGCGGGAACAGTGGGGACACTGGTGAGGACAGTGCGGCAGTGGTGGGGACAATAAAACAGTTGGAGAGTGGTGAGGATGGTGGTGGTGGCGACAGCAGTGGGACAGTGGTGGGGACGGTGGTGGTCGGGGCAGCAGTGGGACAGTGGTGGGGACGATGGTGATGGTCACAGTGGTGAGGGCGGTGGTTAGGACGGTGGTGGGACAGTGGTACAATGGGGAGATTGGTGTGGACAGCGGGCACAGTGAGACAGTGGTGGGGACACTGTGAACAGTGGGGCAGCACAGTGGGACAGCGGTGGGGACAGTGAGAACAGTGGGACAGTGGTGGGGACAGTGGGGACAGTGGTGGGAACAGTTGGGACAGTTGGGAGAGTGGGATCGTGGTGGGCACAGTGGTGGAGACAGTGGGGACGTGCGACAGTGAATGGGGCACTGGTGGGGAAAGTGGGGACAGTGGTGAAAACAGTGGGGACAGTGGGACAGTGGCGGGGACAATGGAGACAGTTGGACAGTGGTGGGTCGGTGGTGGTGGTGAGGGGACACTGGGACAATGGTGGGGACAGAGGGACAGTGGTGGGGACGGTGGTGGTGGGGACAGTGGTGAGGGCGGTGGTGAGGACGGTGGTGGGAGAATGGGATAGTGGTACAGTGGGGAGAGTGGTTGGGGACAGTGGGACAGTGGTGGGGACAGTGGGACAGCTCAGTGGGACAGCAGCGGGGATAGTGGGGACAGTGGGACAGTGGTGGGGACAGTGGGACCAGTGGTGGGGAAAGTGGGGAGAGTGGGACCGTGATGGGGACAGTGGCGGGGATAGTGGGGACAGTGCGACGGTGGTGTGGGCATTGGTGGGGACAGTGGGGACACTGGGTGAAACAGTGGGGACAGTGGGACAGTGGTGGGGATGGTGGTGGTGGGGACAATGGTGAGGGCGGCGGTGATGAGGACGGTGGTTGGGGACCCGGGAGTCTTCTGCCTGCGGCGAAGGGGGGGTGGGGGGGGGTTCGAACCGGTAGTGACCCCCTCCCGGTTTCTGGAGGGGGACGGGGGAGGGGGGTTCGAACCAGTGACTTCCCCGGGTTTTCCAGAGAAGGGGCCGGGGGAGGGGGTGTTAGGGGGGGTTTGCCTGGAGAAGGGGGGGGCAGAGGGTTGGGAGGGTTCGAGCAAAGGGGGCGGGGGGATTTTCGGAGGGGGGGGGACCCGGGGGTTCCGGAGGAAAAGGGGTTTTGTGAGATGTCGCGGCCAGGGTGGACTTTTGGCAGACTCTGTCACATCACCTCTGGTTTACAGCGCGCGCCGCTATGAGGCGCTGCTGCTTGTTCGAGCTTCGTGCGTTCTCCACGCAGCGCGCTCTTTGCTTCAATCCGTGCCGTGTGCGCTGTCTGTTTGAAGGCTCTATGACAGCACAAACGCGTTAAAACACCGGCCACTTCATTGAGCATGGACCGACTGTCCCAGCATTCCTATAGGCCTACCAGGAAATTGTCGTAGAACCCAAAAATGTTCTAAGAACACGAACGATGTTCTTAAAGCATAAAACCGATTACTAAAAGCAAGACAGCCTCAGCCAGAAATGTTCGAAGAGCATTTCGTGCAGACCACAAACGGTTATTAGAACCTTCTGCGGTGGGCCTGTAGGCGAGCCAGGACGCTTCGCCACTGCTGGACTATGACGACACAAACGTGTGGAAGAGCAGGCCACTTTAGGACCCCTCTCTCACCCACCACCCACCCAGGGGTATCGATCCCCTCCCCAACGTTAGAGGCCTCCTAGATGGGGTCCGAGTAGATGGGGTCGAAGGATCGCGCCGCATCGCCAATGCATCGCCGATGTATCGGCGATGCATCGGCGATGCATCAGCGACGTCGGCGACGCATCCGCGACGTCGGCGTGGGGAAAATCGGTCTCCACATCGAGCCCCATCGTCGATGCATCGGCGATGCGGCGCGATCCTCCGACCCCATCTACTCCGACCCCATCTGGGAGGCCTAGACCTTTAGGACCCCTTTCTCACCCACCACCCACCCAGGGGTATCGATCCCCTCCCCAACGTTGCCCCTGCCCGCCGCTCCGACCCCGGCAACAGCGACGCGTACAGCCCGGCGAGCTCCCTCGCGGGGCCGCGCCCGTTGCCCGCGGGGCACGGGCGCGCCATGCTCCGGGGACCCCCATCGGAGGTCGGGGCACTCGGAGGCCTCTCCGAAGCGGCTTCGGCGGCCAGCCCTCCGGGGGGAGAGGTGAGCAGGGGGCGGGCCTCCCCAGAAGGCTCGCGGACGGCGAGATTTCCAAATCGAATGCAAGACGCCATTTTGACGATTGTAAATCAAATTTAAACAATCGAAAATTTTCTTACGTGAATGAATCGAAAACATATAATGCAATTATAGACACGTCACGAACAGTGCCCCCCGACCTCCCGAGAGGCTCTCGGGGCCTCCCCCGGAAGCACGGGACAGCTTGTTGGACGCCCGAAGTGGGCACGGAAAGAAGGGGCACAATATGCCCAACAGCGAATGCTGCCCCAAACCAATAATTAGCGGCCACTGTGGGGCGGGCGGCCGCGCGTCTCAGATGGACACGGGCCGCGGCGGCGCGGACAGCGAGTCCTGTTCAAAACTGGCAGGAGCTGCTGATTTGGACATTCTACCCATGATTTCCGTACCCATCTCGTTCGTGCCGAAACTTCCCAGAAGGCCACAGAGCTCCCGAGAAGCCCCGGCGCCCTCCGAGAAGGCCTCCTCCTCCTCCTCCTCACCTCCCCCTCTCGCTCGCCGCCGGCTAGTGCGATGGGGCCCGAGTGGGCGGGGTCGACACGTCGAGAGCCGCATCGTCGATGCCTCGTCGTCGCATCACCGATGCAAGCGGCCTATAGGACCGCAACCGACGGAGGCCTGGACCCGCAAACACGTGACGGCCGCGACGCCCTCCCGCAAGCCGAACGCGGCCAATTCGCGACTCGACGTGTCAGGGCAGGAGGTCTGTCAACCTCTGAATCTGAGAGGCCCCGAGAAAGTCCCCGCCCCCGGGGGTCCCCGAGAATGCTGTCCGGGGCGTCCTCTCCAGGCGCGACCCTCCACTCGCGCGGCCCCGCGCGCGGGCCGAGGCCCGGCGGGGCACAGAGGGGGCGGCCCTCCGAGACCGCGGGGGGGAGCAGGAGGAAGGCGGGGGACGGTCACCGGCAGTGCGGGGAGCGAGGAGGAGGAACGGAGGGGACGAGAGAGGAGGAGGAGGAGGAGGAGGAGGAGGAGGAGGAGGAGGAGGAGGAGGAAGAGGAGAGGAGGAGGAGGAGGAGGAGGAGGAGGAGGAGGAGGAGGAGGAGGAGGAGGCGAGGAGGAGGAGGAGGGGAGGAGGAGGAGGAGGAGGAGGAGGAGGAGGAGGAGGACCAGTGTAAACCCAAGAGACATCAACGATGTTGGGATAAACCGTCCCTCCAAGCTCCCTCTTCATAGGCCCCTACAACGCCATTGAAAGAACTGCCTCTTTGGAAGAGAACCGTTGGAAGACCCTGAAGCATGCCAAAACATTGTTCTCGGGATTCCAAAGACACGGATCAATATGACTGTTGCGTCTTGACAGTCCTGACTCGTGCCAGAACGCGAGTCCTGGGACTTCGACACAGCGAATGAACATAACTGTTGCACCCGTATAATCCTGAATCATTCCAAAACGCCATGTCTGGCACGTTGATGATGGAAATGCGTCAAAATCTTGCACAATGTTAAAACGAATGTGCGCCGCGCTAAGGCGAGAACCACATTTCGAAAATCACCCGCCCTCAACCTGAGAAACTCTTACAACTTTCTAAACCGAATGTGCGCCGCGCTAAAGCGAGAACCACATGTAGAAAACAACCCACCATCAATACGTGAAATTCTTGCAACATGTTAAAACGAATGTGCGCCGCGCTAAGGCGAGAACCACATTTTGAAAATCACCCGCCCTCAATCCGTGAAACCACATTTCGAAAACGACCCGCCCTCCATCTGTGAAACTGTTGCCAACTTTTAAACTTCCGAATTATGAGCGGTGAGGAAGCCTCAGGCGAAACGCCTGGCCCGCCCTAAAAACCGACCTCGGGGTGCGACCGGGAGAAGCTATCTATGAGGAAAAGGAATGGAGCAGGAGGAGTAAGAGGAAAAAAATGATGACACGGACAAGAAGGAACACGAGCGTTAGAGAGACTGCTAGAAGGCATACTGCTAGCGACCTTCTCTGGCGCATGTTGGGGCGGCCCTCTGAGACCGCGAACGGGGGGGAGGATCCCGAGACGGCTTCGGCATCGTCGGGAGAGCTTCCGAGACGTGTTCCCAGGCAGGATCGCGTCGCAAAAAAACAATCAGCGCGGCCAGTTTTTGGTCGCGTTCGGCCCCAGGGGGCCCTCGCCAGACCTCGGGACCGTCAAGAAACGACTCAGGATGAGAAACCGGCCCTGGGGAAAGGGTCTGGACTTCGGGGGACACCGTACTAAACAAATCAGGACGTCGCATGTCTGGGTTCTTCTCAGGCGCAGCTTGTGAGAGAGCTCAAAGAGCCAGCGCAAGCGTCAGGGGGCTGCCCCTGCGGGGGCTTCTGAGAACCCCCACGCCTCCTGACTGCCATGAAGGAGGAGGGGTCCCGATGGGAACGGGTCCTGGGACCCTATGGGGCTTTCCCCGGCACCAGCTTGTCGTCCAAAGTCGCCCTTGTCGAGGGTTTTGGGCCTGGGAGGGGGCCCGAAAGGCAGAAGAAACGATAGCCGAAAGACCCATGTCCTTCAAGGGCCCTCTTCCTTGGCAGCGACCGTCACCCGCACTTCGGTCGGGCATGTCCCCCTACAGGCGGACTTTGGACGGGCTGTTGTTCAAAAACAGATATTCAAAAATGCGCCAACACAAATGGAAACATCGCCCCCATACTATTTTTCCACTATATTTGAACACTCCTGCTGTAGAGGGACAGGCCCGACTAAAACCCACAATCCTCGCCCC
>CAUYUJ010000492.1:194592-219592 GCA_963575745.1 Prorocentrum cordatum
TACTGTCCGCCACAGGGCCCCTGGGCACGGAGTGGGCGTGTCCTCAGGTTCTTTGCCAAATCCTCTAAGCCTCAATCCTCACTCCTGCGGAGTCTTCAAAAGGCCCGGACCATGAATTCCGAAATCTTTTGGGGTTGCGGTTCCCCTGGGCCTCGTCACATCGTGTCGCGTGACTTTTCCGAGCCCCCGAGGGCCCCCAGGCGGGCCCAAAGGGCCCCAAGAGGCTTCGAAGAAGGCCCAAAAGGGCCCCGAGTCGCCGAACGGTCGCCCCAAGACGCCCAAAATGGCCCCAAGACGGTCTAAGAGGCCTCCGAAACCCTGAAGACGGCTCAAAGACGGCCAAAAGCCTCCCAAAATGGCCCACGGCCCAAGAGGCGCCCCAGCCGGCCCAAGTAGGCCCCAAGACGGCCCCAAGAAGGGCCCCAGAAGGGGACCACGAAAACTGACAATTTCAGGCTTCCGCCTCAAAAGGCTCCCCATGAGGCCCCAAGGAGGCCCCAAGAGGCGCCCAGGAAGAAGGCCACAAGAGGCCCCCAAGAGGCCCCAAGAGGCCCTACAGCGGCCCCCAAGAGGCCTCCAAACTGTCTCCAAAAAACCTCCGAGGTGCACACCACGAGATACCAACGAACATCCAATAGGCTTCATACCCAGAATCCAGGGGGCGGGATGTGCCGAAGGCCATTCGATGAGTCGTAGCAGTACTAGTAGCACTAGTGGTACCACTATTAAGATTGCACGACAGCAAACACTACTGCGTTTACAGCTACGACTACACGGAGTATTCCTACGCCTCAAAGTTCGATTATTACTACCACAACTACAATTACAACTACAACTACAAACACACTTGCAACAACGACTACGACTACTACTACTATTACGGCCACTACTACTACTACTACTACTACTACTACTACTACTACTACTACTACTACGAGTATTACGATTACTACTACTACTACTACTACTACTACTAGTACTACTACCACTACTACCACCTCTACTACGATTACGACTACGACTACGACTACTACAAGTGATAATAGTAGTACTACTACTACTACTACGACTACGACGACGACTACTACTACTACTACTACTACTACTTCTACTACTACTACTACTACTACTACTACTACAACTACTACTAAAACGACTGCGACTACGACTACAACTACGACCAGGCAGTAGTACGACAACGATTACATACGCTACGGTCGCAACTACTAGTGGTGCTACCCACCGTAGCCGAACGTACTACGTGGGATGACGCACTGGCGGCAATAGTCTTAGTCGTGGCAAGAAGCAGGAATACGGAGATTCAGTATGGGGCTACGACTCGAGATGTCATACTTGTGAATGAATGAGATGTGGCCTGTGCCGTATTAGTGGAGTCGTAGTAGTCGTAGAAGTAGAAGTAGTAGTAGTAGTAGTAGAAATAGTAGTAGTAGTAGTAGCAATAGTAATAGTAGTAGTCGTAGAAGAAGAAGTAGTAGTAGTAGTAGTAGTAGTCGTAGTCGTAGTAGTAGTAGTAGTAGTAGTAGTAGTAGAAGTAGTAGTAGTAGTAGTAGTAGTAGTAGTAGTAGTAGTGTAGTAGTAGTAGTAGTAGTAGTAGTAGTAGTAGTAGTAGTAGTACTAGTAGCGTAGTAGTAGTAGTAGTAGTAGTAGTAGTAGTAGTAGTAGTAGTAGTAGTGGAAGAGTAGTAGTAGTAGTAGTAGTAGTAGTAGTAGTAGTGGTAAGAGTGATAATCAAAGAAAAAGTAGTAGTAGTAGTAGTAGTAGTAGTAGTAGTAGTAGTAGTAGTAGTAGTACTAGTAGTAGTAGTAGTCGTAGTCGTAATAATCGTGGTGGTAGTAGTAGTAGTAGTAGTAATAGTAGTAGTAGTAGTAGTTAGTAGTAGTAGTAGTAGTAGTAGTAGTAGCCGTAGTAGTTGTAGTTGTAGTAGTAGTAGTAGTAGTAGTAGAACTAGTAGTGGCAGTACGTTTACGAACAGCGATGATAGAAATAGTAGTAGTAGTAGTAGTAGTAGTAGTAGTAGTAGTAGTAGTAGTAGTAGTAATAGTAGTAGTACTAATACAAGTGGTGGTAGTAAAAATAGTAGTAATAGAAGTAGTAGTAGTAGAAGTAGTAGTAGTGGTAGTAGTAGTAGTATCAGTAGTAGTAGTAGTAGTAGTAGTAGTAATAATAGTAGTAGTAGTAGTAGTGGCAGTAGTAGTAGTAGTGGCAGTAGTAGTAGTAGTAGTAGTAGTAGTAGTAGTAATAGTCGTAATAGCCGTAGTAGTGTTAGTGGTATCAGTTGTCGTAGTAATAGTCGCAGTAGCAGTAGCAGTAGTAGTAGTAGTAGTAGTAGTAGTAGCAGTAGTAATGGTAGTAGTAGTAGTACTCGTCGTCGTCGTAATAAGAGTAGTGGTAGTCGGGTCACACGTGCTCGTCGTGTCTGGCCACACACCACCTTCGTACACTCTAGATTGTGAAGTGGCAATACTGGATCCATTTAGGATTTAAGTTCAAGAGGACGCCAATGTTGTATTCCACCTTCGTGTCGGTTACAGCCCACCCAAGCTTCGCGCACGACTAAGTATTAGGCACCTTCGTGTAGACTGCGAAATGTAATGTACTCCTCTTGTATTCGGATTCTAGTGTATCCCTATTGCATTCGAGTTAGTATGCATCCTTAGTGTATGCGGATTATGTCGGTTTCCTATTGTATTCGGATTATACTGTCTTCCCATTGGGTTCGAATTCTAGTATGTTCGAATTATGTTGCGTTCATGTTGTTTTCGGGTTCGATGAACCCCTATCGTATTCGAATTCCACTGCGTACCTATTGCGATCGAATTGAATGGTATTCCGGTTCTACTCGAGTTCAAATCAATTCCGACCGTATTGGATTCTAGTTCTATTGGAATTCAAGTATGTTCCTATTGTATTCGAATTCTATTGCAATGCCATTGTGTTCAAATTCTGCTGGGCCTTTGTGTAGTAAAACATTGACCGAATCCCTACCGCATTCGAATGCGGTTGAACTCCTAATGTGTCCAAATTCGACTGTATTCCTATTGCATCCAGATCAGATTGTATTCCTATGGCTGCCGGGTTCTAATGTATGATTATTAGGTTCGAAATCTAGTGTGTTCGTACTCTGTGTCCCTCAATAATTCTGGGGGTACCTGTAGTCCGGGGGGGGGTACCTAAGTCCGGGGGGGGGGTACTTGTAGTCCAGGGGGGGGTACCTGTAGTCCGGGGGGGGCCACTTGTAGTCAGGGGGGGGTACCTGTAGTCCGGGGGGGGTACCATGGGGGTACTTGTAGTCCGGGAGAGGGGGGGGGGGCATACTATGGTCATGCCTCAAAGCACGCGTGGTTCCACGCACGCGGGTGTTTAGTACTTACGCGCGCCGGACCTCTCTTCCTGTCATTCCGACAATCATTGTGTGTCTGTTGTGTTTCTCTTCCTATCTCTCTCTCTCTCTTTGTTCGTCCGTTCCCCTGCTTATTTTTCTGTTTCTTTGTAGATGTATCGTTCCGTTCCTCGTTATCTTCTCGTTTCCGTGCCCACTCGTCCGTCGAGAGCGCGCAGCCCCGACCGCTGGCCCAACGATGGCGAATTTCTTAGCACGCCTAAGTGAAAATGTGCGGACGCATCTTGGCGGGCCGCTTTGGCTTCCGGAGACTACGTAGCGAATGCGGGGGGGCTTGTAGTTCCGGGGGCTAGGGGGGTACCTGTAATCCGGGGGGGGGTACCTATAGTCCGGGGGGGGGTACTTGTAGTCCGGGGGGGGTACCTGTAGTCCGGGGGGGGGTACCTGTAGTCGGGGGGGGGGGTACCTGTGATCCGGGGGAAGGGTACTTGTAGTCCGGGAGGTACCTGTAGTCCGGGGCCCCAAAACTATTGAGGGACACAGAGTATCGTGTTCGAACACTACTGTGTTCCCATAAGATTGCGATACGGAAATATTCCTATTGAGTTCCAATCCTGTTGTATTACGATTGTAAGCGAATTCTGTTTTATCCCCCAGTTCCTTGAGTGGGTATTCGTTTTGAATAAAGCATTGCTCGCGTGTCCATCCTCCCGCTTCCCGCTTCCTATCTCCCGCGAGACCTCGCCGTCCCTGGGCTGCGATCTGCGAAACGATCGCCACTTTCGAGGGCTACGGGTGACTTCAGCGAAGTGAGGCACCGCGCAGACCTGAAGTACCCCTCGCCGCTCCTGCGGGGCTGCGATCTGCGACCGTGGGGGGCTCCGATCTGCGACACTGTCGCCGCTCTCGAAAGTTGTTGGTGGGTTCAGCGGAGTGAAGCACCACGCACACATGGGGTAGACCTCGCCGTTTTTTGGGGGCTGCGATTTGCGAAACCTTCGCCACGTTCGAGGACCGCGGGTGGCTCTAGCGGAGTGGGGCACCGCGCAGACCTGAGATACCTCGCCGTCCCTGGGGGGCTGCGATCTGCGAAACCGTCGCCGCTTTCGAGGGCTGCTGGTGGGTCCAGCGGAAGGAGGCACCGCGCAGACCTGAGATACCTCGCCGTCCCTGGGGGGCTGCGATCTGCGAAACCGTCGCCGCTTTCGAAAATGTTTGGTGGGTCCAGCAGAGTGAAGCGCCGCGCAGACCTGAGGTAGACCTCGCCGTCCCTGGGGGGCTGCGATCTGCGAAACCGTCGCCACTTTCGAAGGCTGCCGGTAGGTCCAGCGGAGTGAAGCACCACGCAGATCTGAGGTAGACCTCGCCGTCCCTGGGGGGCTCCGATATGCGACACGGTCGCTTCTTTCGAAGGGTGCTGGTGACTCCAGCGGAGTGAGGCGCCGCGCAGACCTGAGGTAGACCTCGCCGTCCCTGGGGGGCTGCGATCCCTGGGGGGTTGCGATCTGCGACACGGTCGCCTTTTTCGAGGGCTGCTGGTGGGTCCAACGGACTGAGGCACCGCGCATGCGTCGGCGCGTGGGAGTTTGGGCTCGAGGGAGCCATGTTATGTCTTTGCTGCCCCGTTGACGTTTCAAACCCGTGGCCCGCTTTTTCCGTTCGGACCTTGCCTGAGCGACTCAGGGGTTCACTTAGATACTCATCATCTACCGCGCCGCTTCCCTGAATAATCGGGGACCTGCGAAGCTCCCGGTTGCCGCTCGCAAAAGCAGATGCGTCCATGTCACGTTGTCGCCCTCCCACCAGATCTTCCAAGCTACTCCTGCCTTGCATTGCGCAGGGGTTGGGTACGGTGCCAGGGTCGTTCCCGTTGTTTCCGGCTGCTAACGTATTTCTCCAAATCGGCTTGCCCTGAAGGGCCCCCGGCTCATTATAAAAAAATGGTATTCAAGCCCCCCCCCCCTTTTCCAATGGCACCCCCTTTTTTCCAATGCCCCCCCCTTTTTCCAATGACGTTTGCTTGATTGTTCTTGCGTGCTTGCTCTCGCTTGCTTGCTCTTGCTTGCCCTTGCTTGCTTGCGCTTGATCCCTGGCTCTTGCTTGCTTGTCATTGCTCGCTTGCGTTTGCTTGCTTCCGCTTGCTCGCTTGCGCTTGCTTGATGTTGCCCCCCCCGTCCCCCCCCGACCCGTTCCCGTCCTCCTTTAGTTCTCCTCCGATCCTCCTCTCGTCCGCATCCTGTCCTCCTATCGATGAAGAAAAAACGCTGGCTGGTATCTCGATTGGATTCGAATTCTATTGCGCCCCCGAATCCGGAGCCGAACCCGGACCCTCATCCATGCACTCTGAGACGACACGAAGGCACGGTGTGACCCTGGTAGCAGGAGTACCCGTAATAGTAAGACTACGAATAGTCGTAGTCGCAGACTTCATACACATAGTCGGGGCAGTAGTCGTAGTAGTAGTAGTAGTAGTAGTAGTAGTCATAGTAACAGCAGTCAAGCAGTAACGGTAAGACGAATGCGACTTCCAATCAATGCAGGAGCAGGGCCGGCAAAAAAATAGTAGTCGTAGTAGTAGTAGTAGTAGTAGTAGTAGTAGTAGTAGTCGTAATAGTAACCGCAATCGCAGTGTAACTAGTTGCCGTAGTCACAATAAGAAGAATAGCCACAATCGCAGCAACAGTAATAGTCGTAGTAAGAACAGGAGTCGTGGTAGTGGTAGTGGTCGCATTCGTAGTCGTAGCAGCACTCGTAAGAGCAGTATTGGTAATAGTGGTAGTCGTGGTGGTAGCAGTAGGACTAGTAGTAGTAGTAGTAGTAGTCGTAGTAGTAGTAGTAATAGTAGTAGAAGTACTGGTGGAAGTGGTACGTATGGTTGATAGCATGATAATACAAGCGGCAGTCGCAGTCGGAGTGGCGGTCGTCGTGGTAGTAGTCGTAGTGGTAACAATACTCGTATTCGTAGTCGTAATCGTAGTAGTAGGTAGTAGTAGTAGTAGTAGTAGTAGTAGTAGTAGTAGTAGTAGTAGTAGTAGTAGTAGTAGTAGTAGTAGTAGTAGTAGTAGTAGTAGTAGTAGTAGTAGTAGTAGTAGTAGTAGTAGTAGTAGTAGTAGTAGTAGTAGTAGTAGTAGTAGTAGTAGTAGTAGTAGTAGTAGTAGTAGTAGTAGTAGTAGTAGTAGTAGTAGTAGTAGTAGAAGGAGTAGTAGTAGTAGTAGTAGTATTACTAGTCGCATCATCAGTCGTAGTCGTAGTGGTGGTCGTAGTCGCAATATGCGAAGAATCGTATCAGCGGCGGTCGTAATCGCAATGGAAGTGGTAGAAATAGAAGAAAGAGTCGTCGTAGTAGCAGCAGCAGCGGGCATGGTGATAGTGTGATGGTAGCCGTAGTCGTAATCGTAGCACGAGTAGCAGTAGTAGACGTAATCGGAATGGTAATCCTAGTAGTAGTAGTAGTAGTAGAGAGTAGTAGTAGTAGTAGCAGTCGTAGTAGTAGTAGTAGTAGTAGTAGTAGTCGTAGTCGTAGTCGTAGTAGTAGTAGTAGTAGTAGTAGTAGTAGTAGTAGTAGAAGTAGTAGTAGTAGTAGTAGTTAGTTAGTAGTAGTAGTAGTAATAGTAGGTAGTAGTAGTAGTAGCAGTAGTAGTAGTAGTAGTCGCAGTAGTAGTAGTAGTAGTAGTAGTAGTAGTAGTAGTAGTAGTAGTAGTAGTAGTAGTAGTAGTAGTAGTAGTCGTAGTAATAATAATAATAATTCTTCACGCGCGCACAGACGCCCTGCCCCAGGGAGGGCGCCAGCCCCCCCAGGTTCGGCAGGGCCGACGGCCCCAAAGGGCCAGGGCAGCAGCGGCCGCCCCAAAACCGATGCCCAACGAGGCTAGGCAGCAGAAGGCCGCCCCAGAACCGCGGCCCAAGGAAACCGAGAACCCGGCAAGGTAGGCACCCCCCAGGGCCCGTGGCCCCATTCGGGCCTGAGGACTGACGAAGGCGCCCCATCGGCAGCCCCTACCTCGATCTCGCCGACGGCCAAGCGGATCATCTCGGCGACTTCCTCGCCGGCGAGCTTCATCTCTTGGTCGATCGCGCCGTTGCCGTCCGCGTCGCCCGAGCCGACGGATGGGCCTGACCAGGCCGCGATCTCCCCGACAACCCAGGCCTTGAAGCCGTCGTCATCCATCTCGCCGCTGGTGACCAGTCCGAGCATCTCGCGGGGGCTCGCCAAGACCATCTCGCGGGTCGCCGCGCCCCTCGCACTCTCCTTCCCCTTTGCCGCCAGCTGTGGACTGCCAGACACCGCCTGCGGCCCGACCGCGCCGGCCGCAGCGCCGCGGGCGCCCGGTGACCTTTCAGGCCCCGCAGCAGCACCGAAAAGGTCACCTGCCGCAGTGCCGATGGCCGCGACCCCCCCGCAGGTCACAGCGTCCACCGGCGCGCTCTCCTTCTCCTCCACCACCGCCGTCATGGGGCCGCAAACCTCCGTCTGCAGCTCGACCACGCCGACGACCGTGTCCGTGCGCAGTCGCCTGGCCGCCGCGGCCTGCTGCTCCCGCAAGTAGCAGCCCCCGTTCTCCCTGAAGAGCGCCCCCCTCGCCTTCTCCTCCTGCGCCGTCGGCTGACAGGCCGCCTCCACCCGCAACTGCGGGAACGGCGGGATGTCCGCCAATTGCTTGACTTCGTTGTGCTGGAACTCCGTCTCGTACTCGCCGTGGTGCCAGTAGAACAGCTCGTCCAGCGGGCTGCTCATGGTCTCTGGCTCCGTGTTGTCGCCAATCGCGAAACACTCGGGAGCCTGCCAGCCCTGGTGCCTGATAAGCTGCAGCACGCCATGCGCCGTCCTCTAGTCCACCACGCGCGCGGACCCAGGGCGACGTTTCCGCTTTTTTGTTATTATTTTCCTTCTTGTTCTTCTTCACCTTCTGCCACTCCTGCTCGGTTCTGTGCTCCGCCGCGTGGTTCTGCGGCCTCGCGCCCACCCAGGCACCTGGCGGGGCGCTGCTCCAGCCCGCTGCCGCCGAGGCTGCCGACGCCGAGGCCATCATCCTCGGTGAGCGCGCCGCCGAATTAGAGCTGGAGCGCGAGCGCGCGGGCCTGGCCGTCTACCTTGCCGCCATCCAGCGCGTCCAGTTCGTGTCCACCGTCACGAACTTGCTCGGCGCCTTCGCGGTCGTGCCCGCAGCGCCTCCGGTGGTGGAGCGCGTAGGAGAAGGGGGCAACGTCGTCCTCGCCGTCGTCGGCCTCGGTGGCCATGCCCAGGAGGGCCCTCGATGTGGCCGTCCTCCAGCGCCAGAAGGGCCTGGGGCTGGGGCTGGGGCGAGGGAGCCCTGCCCGGCCTGACCAAGGGCCGCGCCTTCGCGGGGATGCCCGCCAGCCGCCTGCTGCTGCGGCTCGGGCCTCCCGCCGCCTGCATGGCGCCCTGCACCGCCGCGCGCACCACCGCGGTCGCGAAGTCCTAGTGCTCGGGCGCCTCGACCGACCGCCAGGGCACGGCTGCGCGCCATGGCGTGGCCCGCCGCACGAGGAGCAGCAGGAAGAACAGCTGCAGGAGGAGCAGCTGGAGGAGCAACAAGAGGACCAGCAGGATGAATAGCGGGAGAAACCGCAGGAGGACCAGCAGGAAGAGCACGGGAGAAGAAACAACTGTGTAGGACCAGGAGGAACACCCCAGCAGCAGAAGCAGGAGCAGCAGCAGCAGCAGCACGAGCAGCAGCAGCAAGGGCAGCAACAGCAGCAGCAAAAGCACCACCAGCAGCAACAACACCGCATCCCCAGCGTTCCTGACATTTTGGGCGCACTGAATGCCTGCGAGCGCCACAACATGCTTGCGAACACCACAGAGCCACGCCCGTGAGTATAGCGCCACACCTTAAAGAGAGCCGGCACCACCCGCGCGCACGCTCGCTACCATTACAAGGGCGGGCGGGCGGGGTGGAGCCGTCACGGACATTACGGGTTCAGCTCTCAAAACACACACACACACAGTCTCCGCCCCCAGGAAAGGAACCCGAGGCAAGGGTGGGGTATTGTATTCGGCACGGCGGGCATCGGTAAGCTTTCCTCCCGCGCATGGATCGTCCTGGGGACGCCTCCCCCACGCAGAAGTCCAGGCGGCGCCCGTGGTGCACGACGGAGAGCTGCGCGCCGTAGTGCTCCCCGTCGGCCACGCCCCTGCGGAGCTCCGCCGCGGTGCGGGGCAGCGCAGCCGCGGCGCCCTCGGACTCTGCCATGCCCGTCGACGCCCGCTGGCTGACGGGGCGGATCTGGAAGCGCCGCCGCGAGCCGAGGCGGCCACGGGCGAGAGCCATGCCGCGAGCCCCAAGCGGCTGCGAACGGAGGTCGACGCGACGAGGCGGGCGACAAGGATGAGGAGGGAGGATGGAAGGATGGATGAAGGAAAGGTGGGAGGAGAGTGAGGAGAGAAAGAGAGAGAGAGAGAACAAACAAAAAATCATAGCCAGAGTGCAGTATCCCCAAACAGGGTTTTTGAATCCACTGCGGTGTCCAAGGTCGATTGCTTGCCCGTCCAGTGCGGGCTGGCATGGCATGTTAGAACATGCCTCCTCCTCCTCCTCCTCCTCCTCTTCCTCCTCCTCCACCTCCTATTCATCCCGAACGGCATCTCGGAGCCCAGAGTTGCGACGATGTCTCGGGCGAAACGTGCTGCGAGGAAGTCTCAGGCGAAACGGGCCGGACCACCTCGAGCGCGGCGTCTCAGAGCTCCGAGTTGCGGGGGCCTCCTGGGGCCTCCTGGGGCCCCCTGGGGACCTCCTGGGGCTTCCTCCTGGGCCTCATGTGGCTTCCTGGACCCCACCTGGGGCTTCCTGAAGCCTCTTGGGGCTCCCAGGGGGGGGATGTCTGACATGTGGCCGTCTGGGCCCCCCCAAATTGGGGGGGGGGGCACAAGAGCAGGAAAAATCAACGAATCGACATCGGATGTGTATTGACTTGACACGTTCTGATATGGGGCCTCCTGGAGCCTCCTGGCAGCCTCCTGGGAATCTCCTGGGGACCCCTGGGGCCTGTCCTGGGCGTCCTGCGGCCTCCTGAAGCTCTCTGGGGCCTCCTGGGGCTCCTAGGGTCCCAGGGGGAATATGTAACATGTGTTCTTCTGGGCCCCCAGGCTGCACCACTTCTTGCGCGGCATCTGGGAGCTCAGAGTGGCGAGAATGTCTTATGCAAAACTGGCCGCACCACCTTGCGCACGGCATCTCAGAGCTCAGAGTTGCGAAGATGTCTCAGGCGAGACGGGCTGGACCACGTCGCGCGCGGCATCTCCAAGGTCAGAGTTGCGAGGATGTCTCAGGCGAAATGGGCTGGACCACCTCTTGCGCGGCAGCTCAGAGCTCAGAGTTTGGAGGATGTCTCAGGCGAAACGGGCCAGACCACCTCGCGCGCGGCATCTCAGAGCTCAGAGTTTCGAGGACGTCTCATACGAAACGGGCCAGACCACCTCTCGCGCGGCATTTCGGAATGCAAGAGTGCGTCGATGTCTCAAGTGACACGGGCCGGACGCCGGACCACCTCTCGCGCGGCATCAGAGAGCGCAGAATTGGAACGATGTCTCAGGCAAACAAGCTGGACCACCTCGCGCACGTCATATCAGGGCTTAGAGTTTGGAGGATGTCTCAGGCGAAACTGGCCAGACCACCTCTCGCGCGGCATCTGGGAGCTTAGAGTTTCGAGGATACCTCAGGCGAAATGGGCTGGACCACCTCTTGCGCGGCATCTCAGAATTCAGAGTTGCGAGGATGTCTCAGGCGAAACGCGCCGGACCACCTCGCGCACGGCATCTCAGAGCTCAGAGTTTGGAGGATGTCTTAAGCGATACGGGCCAGACCACCTCTCGCGCGGCATCTGGGAGCTCAGAGTTTCGAGGATGTCTCAGGCGAAACTGGCCGGACCGCCTCTCGCGCGGCATCTGGGAGCTCAGAGTTTCGAGGATGTCTCAGGCGAAACGGGCCGGACCACCTCTTGCGCGGCATCTGGGAACTCTGAGTTTGGAGGATGTCTCACGCAAAACGCCCAATCTTGGACAATTCAGAAACGAGAGTTGCGAGGATGTGTAAGGCGAAACGGCCTGGACCACCACATTTTATTGAGGACGTCTCTGCTTTGAATTCCCTCAGCCGGAGTTAGCTTCTATCACAACAGCACCCCGTTCAGCAAGCTGTTCGGCGAAACACTGACGACGAACGGGAGAAGGACGACGACGAGGACGAGGACGAGGGGTGAGACGGGGAGGGCGAGGAGCAGGAGACAGAGGGGGAGGACGAGGATCGGAGGTGGATGATGACTACGACGAAGGTGATGGTGATGACGATGGGGAACGAACGAGAAGAGGCAGCAAGGAATAATCAGAATCAGGCGCCTGGGAGGACAGGAGACGAAGCCTCAGTCACGGAGCACACCCTTTGCGGTGGCCATTTCTCAGGGTTGCTTCGAGCACGTCCCCTTCCAGCACGGAGACGCCTGGCAGCACGAGGACGCCTGCCTTGTCCCCACGTCAGCTTGAGCCCCCGCGCCAGAAGCAAACTCGAAGGGTGAAAGCGGTGTCGTTGCAACAGCCACTCACCGACGCACTCTCGTTATGGGTCGAGGCGGCCAGCTGGGCACTATCCGGAGGAGCCGTAGCAGTCGCGCCTGCCCATCGACTCTGGCTCATCTCCTCCTCCTCATCTTCCTTCGGGGGCGGACAAACCTCCCTTTAATAAACCTCCCCTTAGTGAAAACGGCCTAGGGCCGAAACCGACGGACCTGGACCCGCAAAAATGACTGCCGCGACGCCCTCTCGCGAACCGAAAACGGCAAATTCCTTAATCGAAGTGTCAGGGTAAGAGGTCTATCAACCTCCGACTTCTCACCCTCCCCTTCCCCGCATGGCGACCAAGCGATACAAAACAGATCGGGCAGGGACGGTCCACTAACAATTATTCCTCGCCTGGGTGATCGCTGGCTGCGGCCCGGCGGCCTCGTTGGCGACGACCACGACGCATTGGGAACATCGTTAAGATCACCCACCTCCTGGTGAGCGTTTTCTCATTCGCCGCTTCGACATTGGGCGGAAGGGGTGGAAGGGGGGGGTCTGGCTCTGGACCTCTGCTTAGTGCGACTGCTTGCAGCAGTGCGTCCGATGGGGGAGACTCCGCCTGCTCGAAAGCGGGCGCCAAAAATAGCCAAGACCTACTCCATGGGGGGGAGGGGGCGAGGGCCCGCGCCGATCGGCAACAAAAAAGGAATCAAAAAAACACCTCCTGGTGGGGCGCTGCTCGGCTGCTCTCGGGCCCTCGCGGGCAGCGGCCACCCCCTGGGCGGGGCGTGAGCCTGCGAAAGCCTGCAGCACCGGCACGCCCGTGAGCCGCACCGCACGCCCTCGGGCACCCACCTGCTGGCCATCGCTCGGACGTCCATCCCCTGTGCATTCTTCGGCTCCGTGCGTGGCTGCTTCGCAGGAGGATCCAGCATGCTCCTCACTCATCCCCGCCGAGAAAAAAGTGCACACGTCCGAGCGATAGCAAGGGGGTGTAGGGGGGGGGGGGGAGGGCAAACCCCTCCCCCCCCCCATGTACGATCGTCACCGTTGCCCAGGGGGAGAGGGGCGGTTTGGCCCAGGTGACGACCGTTGCGCGCCAGAGGACAAGAATAGGCAGCACCCTCTCCGCTCCGCGTCACCCCGCCACTCTCGCGTGGCCAGCGATCTCTGGGCCCGCGAGCGGCGCGCGCGGCGGAGCGGCCTGAAACCCCTGGCGCGCGGGAAAACCTGGCGGCGCGCAGAGGGGGGTAGGGGGAGGGGGGAAGGCTTCTTAGAAGCACCCCTGCTTCTCAGAAGGCGCGGGCCTTCTCTGTAGACGTAAGGCCGAGGCCTTCTAAGAAGCAGGGTGCTTCTAAGAAGCCTTCCCCCCCCCCCCCCCTACCCCCTTTTGCGCGCCGCCAAAAAACCCGGTCCCCCCGACCACGCCCGCGAGACCATGACTGGAGACGCACCGGGCGTGTCCAAACCTGGAGCTCTCTCTCTCTCTCTCTCGGGACATCCTCGCAAGATCGCCCCCTGGGGAGGGGCCACGTGCACTCTCGGGGATGGACAGAACCCCCTGTAGCAAAACGTGGTTTAGTGAAAACGACCTCGGGCCCAAACCTGGCGGGCGCAAGCGCGGGAAAATAACGGTCGCGGCGCCCTCTCGATAACCGAAAACGGACAATTCACTCATCGACGTGCCGGGGTGGGGGTTCTGTCCACCCCCGACAGTCCTTATCTATCCAGAAACTTCTGATCAACCGCAGATAAGCCGGCCGGTTTGGCGTCTTCACTGTGTAGCCGCCCGAGCGGCGCTCGTTGGCGCACCCCATGGGAGGCGGCGAAAGACTGGAGGAGAAACAGAAGGCACGCGTCCGCTAGTGGCACGAACCTTACAATGAAGCCAGGATGAAGACAAATTCGGACGAGGACACATCGGGAAACTCTGGACCGGGCGCCGCGGCCGACCCCGAGCGAGCCAGAACGCCCCGATGGCGTTTCGGAGCGCTCCGGAGCAGATGATCCCCACCCTGGCCATCGCTCGGACGTCCATTCCCTGTGTCTTTTTCGGTTTCGTGCGTGGTTTTTTCGCCAAATGATCAGAAATGCTCCTCGATGGCCCTCGCCGAAGGAAAAATGCACACGTCCGAGCGATGCCAAGCACCCCGGGCATGCCCGACACCTGCCGTGACCAGACGGGAGCAGCAGGCGGGGAGCCGACCGAGGCCGCTGTTTATCGCGCGGTGCGCGGGGAGAGAGAGGGCGCCGAGACGGTGAGGCGCCCCCTCGCCTGGACCTACGACACAGAGGGGGGGCACAGCGGGCACAGGGAGAGGTGGGGAGCGCGCCGAGGGAGCACGGCGAAGGCCGCTCCTCCTCCGCCTCCTCCTCCTCCTCCTTCCTGGCCAGCTCGGGGGCCCCAGAGGGGGGGGGGCGGGCCTCTCGCGACACGAGGCGGGGCGAGAAGTCAGCGTCGGGGGGGGGGGGAAGGGATACAGTCGGGGCGTTGACCTAAGGAACCCAGGAACGAGGCCCCTTTTTTCCATAAGTTCACCTTCGATTCCCCGTCGGAAACACAAGGAAAACCTGAAGCAAGCTGTGAAACACTTAAGGAACGCGGAGCCCCTCCCCAACGAAAAGGGTTCCTTCTCCAGGGCCCCGACTGAAGCCGTCCTGGACCTGGGGCACCAGATCAGATCGGAATCCGCGTTGGGTCGGGCTGCATCGGCACAGGATGGAACTCGAAGCGGACCCGATGCGCCAGCTAACACGACAGAGCCATGCAACCACAAGGCCGCATCGAATCGTCGGAAAAAATGCGGGAATCGAATCGGACAGAACTGACCGAAATCAATATCGAATCGGATCGATCGGACCGACAAGGATTCTTGAGCGCCGACGAGCCCTGAAGCCGGCGGGCCCCGAAACCAAGATCGTGACACCGAAGGTCGTAGTCGAACTCCAAGTTCACCCACCCCCACTCCCCCAATTCCTTCATGCTCATGTTGGCCCGCCGGAAGGAGAGGAGGAACAAAAGAGGGGAAGGGAATGCCGGGTCGGATGAGAAGGAGGGGGAACGTATCAAATGGGGGTCGCCGCGCCGGCTGCATGCTGTTGCATGTCGCTAGCGCTTGCTGGAACCCAGAGCGACAGCGCGTCGAGGAACGCGACGGGCTGCGGAGCCGAAACCAGCCGCGCACAGCAGATTTCGCACCCCCTTTTTTCCGACATTCGCGGGCGCCCCGAAGTGGGCATGTCAAGGAGGGTAAAACGAAGGCCCAATCGGGAACGGACCGATCTAGATCGGAAGTCTCTGATAATCGGCGGCTTTGGACGATGCATCGGGTGCCGTGGCCGTTTCAGAATGGTCGGACGCTTTCTCAGACTGTCCGGGAACGTTCTGGAACAGATTCCTTTCGATTTTTGGCCCGTCCGACCTGAGTTGTTTTAGAGACGGCCGCGGTTATGTGGGAAACCCTGTGCTTCTGTTTTGGAACACGCGGAGCAACTGCTCAGAAGGCTGGGAGCCCCCCGAGCATTTTGGGAAGGCCCGACCCTTCCCTTCGCAATGGAACAGTCCACAAGAAACCTTCCACAGAAAACCCAGCCCTCATACCCCAGGGCGTCACTGGTTGTTCGGCGCGGGAACGTCACGTCCTGCATAGCAGAACCAGCGGCGCCCAAGAAACCCAGGGCGCCCAGGCGGCAACCAGGGTGTTTCTTGGCGTGGGCCTGCGCTGTGCCCTCGTGGGCGCGCCGCCGTCACCCCCCGTGGGCGCGCCGCCGATGCCCTGCCCCGCCCAGCCGTCTAAGCGGAGCCCAGGTGACGTCAGCTGAATACCTGTCCCCACAGGGCGGCGCACGTGCCCTCGTGACCAACCCAGGATGGCGCGCGCGCAGGTCCTGGGCCCATGGTCGGATTGACCAGGCTCCGCGCGGCATTCAGGTGACATGGCCCGCAAAAAAAGGGGGAGGGGGGGGGGACATCGCGTGGTGGTGTGGTTGTTTTGCGTGTGCGTGCGTGCGTTCGTGCGTGCGTGGGTGCGTGCGCGCGTGCGAACGTGTGAACGTGTATATGTGTGTGCGTGTGCGTGTGCGTGTGCGTGTGCGTGTGCGTGTGCGTGTGCGTGTGCGTGTGCGTGTGCGTGTGCGTGTGCGTGTGCGTGTGCGTGTGCGTGTGCGTGTGCGTGTGCGTGTGCGTGTGCGTGTGCGTGTGCGTGTGCGTGTGCGTGTGCGCGTGCGCGTGCGCGTGCGCGTGCGCGTGTGCGCGTGCGCGTGCGTGCGCGTGCGCGTGCGCGTGCGCGTGCGCGTGCGCGTGCGCGTGCGCGTGCGCGTGCGCGTGTGCGTGTGCGTGTGCGTGTGCGTGTGCGTGTGCGTGTGCGTGTGCGTGTGCGTGTGCGTGTGCGTGTGCGTGTGCGTGTGCGTGTGCGTGTGCGTGTGCGTGTGCGTGTGCGTGCGCGTGTGCGTGTGCGTGTGCGTGTGCGTGTGCGTGTGCGCGTGCGTGTGCGTGTGCGTGTGTGTGTGTGTGTGTGTTCGGCCACTCGCGTCGGGCGCCTCGCGCGTCCTTCGCATTTCGGCGGCTCCGCCTGCCATCGTTTTCTTCTCCAACTTGCTGGGGTCCTTCCCCGGCGACCCCCCCGGCCCCTCTCCTGAGGTGATCTTCTCTGGCTGCCGCCAGGTCGCCTGGAGGTCGCGCTGGCCTCGGCACGCGGCTGCCCTGCGCATCCCGCCCCAATCTCCTGCTGGGCCTGTTCCCGCCACCGCCTGCCTCGGCGGCCTCCTGGCTGCCGCCCTCGGCCGCCCGCGGCCGCCGGCCGCCCTCCCACCGCCCCGACGCAGCCCCTGCCGCGGCTTGGCCCCACTCTGAGCGGGCCCGCCCCCCCCCCCTCCCGCCCGCGCTGGGTGTCCTCTCCCCCCTCCTCGTGCATCGCGGCATAATTCGCATCTGTATGTCCTGCGCGCGCTCTTTCCGCCAGCGCAGCCACTCTGCCTGGCCGCCGACGCTCAAAGTGCGCGCGCGTGGCGGGCTTCTGCTGCGAGACCCGAAACGATGCCCGCGCGCGGCGGTTGTTTTACTACTTTCTCCGTCACTTCGTCGACGCGCGCAGGGCCGCGACGCCAAAAAGCGCGCGTGCGCGCGGTCGTGGGCGCGCGTGCGCTTATATATATATATGTATATATATATATATACATACGCGTATATATATATATGCACACGTACATGCATACATATACATATACAGTTGCATATACATATACATATACATATACATATACATATACAGATGCATCTACATCTACATCTACATCTACATGTACATATACATCCACATCTACATCTACATCTACATCTACATCTACATCTACATCTACATCTACATCTACATCTACATCTACATCGACATATACATCTACATCTACATCTACATCTACATGCATAGAGCAATATTTGTGTGTATATATATAGATGTATATGCACGTTTGCGCGCGTGCCCTCGATTCGCGCCATGTTCTGGTAGAGCGGGGAAAAAGGAAGTATGAGTAACAATCGGAAGAAGGAGAACCAGCGTCGATGCCAATTCGGATGGTGCTCTTTGGAGTACCGAAACGGCGCGGTGACAGACCGCGCGGCGACCTCGAAATCCTAAGAACTCACCGCACGGTCCGGCACCGCGCGGCCCCCGGGCCCCAGAGGCCCCCGTCGCCCGAGACATCCTCGGAGAACGACCCGAGCCCCCAAAAGGCGCGGCGGCGCCAAATCCCCACCGACTCACAGATCGGCGCGGTCACCACCCCGTTTGGGGACCCCCGAAACTTTACACCCATTGAACTCGCTGGGCCGTTTCGTCACGGCTGAGGATGTCCGGGGCTAAGTCGGAAGGATCTCGGGCCACGTGAACCTTGCCCGTCGAAGTCCGAAGGGCAGGGGAACGGCTTCCCCAAATAACGAAATTGCGCACTGGCAACTGCCCAACACCTGCTGTAAAACCGCGCATTGCGGAGATGAGAAGGACGCAACCAACCACCCGCCAGATGGACTCTGGATTCGTGTGACGGGGGTGAGGTCACGCCATCCACATTGACCAGCCCTGGGAATTACACAGCTCCGCGGACGCGGCAACAGCGCTGGGCCCGCGGCATTTCAGACGCCGCCACTTACAGTCTAAACATGAAAGCGGCGAGGAGGGGGGGCGAGAGAAGAAAGCAGAAACAACGGGAAGCGGAGGAAGGGGATGGCGGGCCCTCCCATGCGGAGCTCATGGTCTCCAGCTTCTTGTCGGCGTCAAGCCCCGCCACATAGTCTATTGCGCCCGCGGTGGCCCGCGGCGTCTGCGGGCGAAGGGCGCAAGCCCCTCTCGTGAATGGAAAGCCTGAATCGACGATGTTCATCCACCCTTACTGGCCTGGCTCGCGCATCGGCCATCTCGCCCGCCGCAAGAATTGCCGCAATGATATCGCGCTCGTTCTGATGGCTGTGCGTGGATTGCCCATTATCCTGAACGGGGCCCCGATTGCGCAGGCGCCCCCTCGCGCCCGCCCAAACGTCGCTGTCTTTGCCCGGGGGTCTTCACGCGCGCACGATTGCGCCGAGCACTCGCCGGCGGCTCTTAATCTGCGGCGCGCGCCGCGCTGCCCGCGGTGCTCAGCGAAGAAAAATGGAAAGGCCCCCAATTCCCCTCTGGCGACGACCTGTCTGCGCCCCGTCGAGGAGCTGACGACTGACATTTCCGCCCGCATACTAGGCTCGATCCGCGCGAAACTCGCGATGCTCAGAGCCGCGCGACGAAACCGCGGAGAGCCGCCCGCTATGATCATCGGCGCCGCAGCGTAACCACGCCCCATGCATCCGCTGAAACGGCGCGAGGAGGCCCCGATACCTTCGCGCATTAAAATCCGAAGCGCCCCCCCAACAATCACTCGTGCATCGACGCGCGAGCAGACCGGCGACGCGATGGGAAAGCTCATCGCTCAGGCGAACATGTGCAAGGCCCTTGAGATACGGGATTGCCCAACAAGAGGGCGGCCGTTCCAGGGCCGCCGCGCTCATCTGATCCCGAGCAGGAGATCCCCATGAATATCTTTTCATGTTCCAACTGTTCCAGCTGCCGCATGGGCAGACGAAGCGACTCGATGCCAGCCCCGCCTTCGAGACCTGATCCGCGCAAATCCTTGCTGGCCTGCTCCCATAGCGTTCGGCCGCTGGCGCTCGAAGATCTCTCGCGCTGCCCCGATGCTTCTCCATGGCGCTGAATCCTCTCGAGAAGCTGTCTGGCAATTCCGACTCAAAATGAGAACTGGCCACCCGTCGGGTAGGACCGTCAAGTTGTCTCTGCTGGTGTCCAGCCTAGATGCTTTCAGTTGAGCACCGCGGTTGACATGGGCCCTCCAAAATTGCGCGCTTAACCCTTCTAAGAGGCGCGCCCGACAACATCTGCGCAACGGCCGACCACGCCGTCCTCGAATGCCCGCCTGGTCCGGGATTGGCCCCGCCAAACCTCAAGCCGCGCGACGACGCGCTTGACAGATGCGTTGATGGCTGGGTCCGCTTTGGGCGCCTTCAAGTCGAGGGCCGTCGCGAGGCGCCTCCCTTTGCTGGCCCGCGAACACGGTGCCAGCTTGAATCTGCGCGCCGCCAACTGGTGCCCGAAAGTTGCGCACCTGGCAGCCGCATAGGCCAGTGGGAAAACCGCCCTACCTCTGCTGCTTCGGCATGTCCGCGCGCAGGCGGCATGCTCGCGCGAAACGATTTGTTTTCCTTGTTCACGTGCAGATGCTAGTCTTCGCGCCTAGCCCGCGCCGCACGAGCGCGCCGACCGCGCCCGAAAACAATCCCCACATGCGCAGTCTGAAAGATCGCTTGCAAAAGGGGCCAATTTCACGCGCACAGCTTTGACATTGCATTGAGCGAGCGCCCCCCCCGCATGCACGTCACCGCTGGCTTCGACGCAAAACGCAACTGTCTCTTGCCCATCACCTCGCACGTCTGGCAGCGGTCGCCGCCCGCAGCGCGCGGTGGGCGAGCGCCCTCGCAGATCTCGTGCCCGCCCGTAGGCCCCAATGTACTCGAGCGGCGCCCATGGAATTACATCGCAGGAAGCTTCGAGATCAACGACAGAATGTCAAGACTGCATCCGGAAATCACGCGTTACATCTTCATCAACTGAATTCAAAAGCGCTTCTTGAAAGCAGCAATTTCGTCGCGCGGCGGCGCCCCAGTGCTGCGGCGCCTGGCCCGACCCCGCGCGACCCCGCCCCCTTCTCGGATCGCCGACCGCAGGTGCCATGGGAACCGAAACAACGCCGCCATCTGCCGCTGACCTGTTTAGGAACAGCTTGACAATAATAGGAAACAGTTGAACTGGCCAGGCCGCGGCCTCCTCGATACCCATGAGCAGCGAAGCACATTCCAACAGGCCAGCGGGCGGAAACCTTTGGAAATCCACTGACGCGCACTACCCCCCACCAGTCTACGCCTTGACCCTGGGCGCCGCTTTAACCGCCATTTCCGCGCTCATCGGCGGCCGCAGGTCGCCGGCGGCCGCGGGTCGCCGGCCGCCGCCTCGCGCACCTGCCCAAACACTTCTCGCGCATCCGCATGCGACGCAGTCTGTGGAGCCCACGACATATTGAAACGCAGAACCTTCTGAATCGCAATATCGCACGGTTACAAGCCACATGCTGGCCGGGCAACCTCGACGGGGGGACGACGCGCCGATTCGAGCGTCGCGCGCAGAGAACTCGAACTGTCGCGGGCCCCACCGCCCTCGCAATATAATTTGCCAACGAACATTTCACTGCCCGCCGCGGCGCCCTCCGCGCCACACGCTTCGCGCAAAACCCGGAACGTCGCATCTTGCAACTCTCCCAGCCCAGCCGGGCATCCCATCGGGGGTCGCGGCCTAAAGGCGAGCACGCCATGGGCGCCGCTGGGTCGACCTCCATAGAATTTAAGACATCTCCGCGATATTTGACCAACTGCACCGCCCGCGGATCTCCCCGCGGAGGGCCCGTTGATTTGGGGGGCGGCCTCGCTGCTCGCAAGCCAGCTGCTGAGTCCCGCCAGCGGCAAACGCGCCGCCCTTTCGAAACTCGAACGAACTGCCGTCGCTGGCGCAAGGCGCCGCGCTAGGGAAGACGCTCTCGCCGGGCCCGCCCGCAGGCTCGTCGGCCCCGCGAGGGGCGTCAGCGCCGACAGCGCGAGATTTCGAGCTGCGGGAGCTGGGCGAAGAGCCATGCGCATCAGGTTTCAATGCTGCGCGGCGGCTTGAATCTGGTCAAGCAGTCAGCTCGTCGGCCCGGGGGCCAGGCTCGTCTGGTCATTCGTCCATGTCGAGGTCTCCGTCAAACTTGTCTGACGGGGTGGGCGTGGCCTCTGCTGCCCGGAGTGGAACTTCGACTGCGCGCAGCCCCGAACTAATCCATGCATAGAGAGGCGCCTTCCTCGGCCGTTGACCCACGCTCTCTCCCCCCACCATGGCCAGGCGCTTTCAGATCCCCTGGCGGACCATTTGCGACGCCTCGAGAGCCGAAGCAGACGGCCGGGGACCTCGAATGCCCTCGCGCGGAGCCGAAGGTCTGAGCCCGTAAGATGCACAGAAGGCCGCGAGGGGCTTTCAGGGCGCATCGCGGATTTGCCGAACGTTGCGCGCTACTTGCTAAGCGCATGGGCTGCGCGAGAGACGCTCATTCAGCGTGCCCCGATCTCCTCGCCAGGGCGCACGCGCGCCGAGATTGCCTTCGGCCGCTCTGACAATGCCCCGCAGACGCTGGGCGAACTGCGAAGGACTGAGCGCCCGCGGAGTCATGCTGATGTCCCCGTCCCGACGACAAATATATCCTGAACTTCATCGCGCGTATTTCATGGCCAGACTGGGCAAGCCGCGCAGCTACGCGAAGGTGATCGAGTGGCCCGCCAGGCGGACGACCGCGCGGAGGAAGCCATCGAAGCCCCGCGGGCCGTCCTCCGTGAGAGCCTCGGCCGCCGCAGAGGCCTCCTGAAGCCGATCTATCTGCGCGCGCTGCTGGCCCAAAGACAGCGCGCGCCCCTCGCTCGACCGCGCCTGCGTCGCCGCGGCTGCAGCGGCGCAATCGGCGCTGCCAATGCCGCGCCTTCATGTCTCAGTCTCGGAACCCGAACTCTTCGTGCACGCGATTCTCGATGGGGGCCCGACGCTGATGTTGACCTGATTCGTTCTCCGCATCGCCATGCCTTCGGGGCACGGGATACGACGTTGGCGTCGAACCGCCCGCCCATCCACGTCCTGGCCCTCGCCCCCGTTGGCATCGGCAGGCTGGGCGAGCCCCCGCCTCTCCCCATGCCCCTGCCGAGGTCGCGGTCGCCCGACCTGCGCCCGCGGCCCGCGCGCGCTGCGTCATTGCCGCGAACTCTTCCGCCGCGCTCTCCCCCGCGGCCTCGTCCAAGGCCTTCTGCCTGGCCGCCCTCCTCGAGCGCCTCTGCGACGCAGCCGCCGGCGCCGCCGCCGCCGCCCGCCGGGCCCGGCGCCGCGCCGGGGGCGGGATATGCTGCCGCCGAAACCTCGGCAGCACCCGGAGCACCCCCTGCGCCGCCGGCAGCCGCCTGGCCCGAGATGGGCGCCATTTTCTTCGCGGGGCGCTCCGCGCGCCGCTGCTTGTGCTTTTGGGTCTGGGCTGGCCACTCGCGCGGCTGCTTTCCCGAGCCCTAGCAGTCGCCTTTGGCGCCCCGGGTGCGCCCGCAGCTGGTCGACTACGTGGCGCCCCTTCTAGGGCGCCTCCAGCTCGTCGACCTTGTCATGGGAGGTCTGGCCTGAATCTACGGCGCGCGCGGCGACGCCGGCGTCGTCGTTGCCGCGCGGCCCCCTGCCTTGGCCAAGGCCGTGGCAGACGCGCGTTTCGGCTCGTCCGCTGCTGCAGGTTTCCTCGCTGACGCCCCCCCGCCCTCCTCAGCCGCCGCCAGCTTCGCGCGTAGACGGAGGACTGAAGCAACAACTTGTTAATTCAAACGCTCGGCACACCAGCGCGCGCCGCTCATCCTCCGCAGCGTCTCCACACAGGCGGTGGCGGGCGCGAAATGTTCGTTTCCTCCTCGACCCGCCTGGCGTCGGAGTGAGAGGTGCTGGCCCGGTGGGCGTCTCGCGTGCGTTCGAGCCTTTTTCATCCGCATTTGCGCCACGTTGGACTGCTCGCCGCCCCCTTTTCCCCAGCGCATCAAAGTCGGACTGCCGCGCCCTCGGGGGCCAGGGGCCGCTGCGGGGCAGCCGTCCGACCCCCTCCAGGACCTGATCCGACCTCAAGCCCCCGGCGCACTCAAAGAAGCCATCTTTGTCTTCATCCTCTGTGATGCCCCCAGCCCAAAAAACCCGACTGGAACGAGAGGTGGCACGAAGGTGTTGGTTATTCTCCGTGTTGCTGCATTTGAAGATCACGAGAGCGTTGGAGAACTTGTTGCGTTTCGTCTTGTTCATCGCGACGGTTGGTTTCTATTTGCATGTCCTCTGATGGTCGGGTTGGGCCTTAAGCGACGACATGGCAGGCTAGTAACTGGGAAGGCGGCCTGGCCGTGTCGGCATCCGCGTGGGTCGCAGCAGCCGTCGCCACGATCTCAGCGCGGAAAGATGGGAGAATGTCCGTGACGCTGGTCATGACCTCTTGCGCGCACGCGTGGCGCCGCGCAACCGCCGCGGTGCCAGCCGCTTTCAAAACCAGGGGCGGGTGGGTCAATGCCAAGGCATTGCCCTTCTGCACCGCCCCCTTATCCATTAGCTGGCCGAACCCATGTTTCAGAATATACGCGTACTTTCCACCGCCACTCCGAACGCCATCGGATCGTGTCCCAATGGGGCGGCACGGCCGCGGGACCAGCATGTACACCAACATCAGCAAACCTTCCACCAGATCCGCCAGCGAGCGTTTTCTGCAACGCCTCGCCGGGGACGGTGAACTGCTGGCCTCGGCTGCCCTCGACGTCGTCGAAAGCCGTTACACGTGGAGCTGGAGGGCCACGCAACTCCCCGCCGAAGAAGGTGAGCTGCTGGCGTCGACGGCCCCCGACCCCGCCGAAGGCGTTGACAGTATGAGCTGGAATGCCACGCGACGCCTCGCCCGCCGGGGAAGGTGAGCTGCTGGCCTCGACGGCCCTTGACCCCGTCGAAGGAGTTGGGGAACTGGAGACCCACTCGTCCCTTCGCCCGCGTGCTGCGTTCGGCGCTGGGCGGCCGTCCGACTTGGACGGCGGGCAGGCCGCCAGCGATGCTGTGTATCCATCGCGACACCGAAAGGGTGAGACGAGGAACGGCCCCGCGGCGAGGGAGAACAAGGTGGCCGAACACTGCCGCAGACGGCGCGCGAGCGCCGATGGTGCGGGCTCGGCAGCACCGTGCCCGGACCGAGATGGCAACTGACGGACGAGGAGGGAAGCGGGAAGGGAGGGAAGAATGGGGGGAGAGGCCGGGAAGAAGGAGGGAGGGGAAAAAAGAAAGGGGAGAAGGAAACCGCGAAGGTCGGCGCCCGCCGACCCGCCCCATGGGGGGGAGAGCCGCCGCGCCCGCGCAGGCGTCGGGACGGCCCCTCGGCGGCACCCGCGAGAACGCGGCGCGAAAGGGGGGGTCTTCTGAAAGGGCGGCGGGACTTCCAAGAAGACGCGCGAAGCTTCTTCGGGGCGCACGGCGACATTCTGGTACGACTCGGGTAAAGGGATCGACTGCAGATTTCTTTGGCCAATCACTTATTTCCTCGTCAAGTCATACGTAGAATGTTCGTAGATATCTGGGTACTCTACGCATGTCCCATTGATTCGACAAACAAAATGATCCAACAATCGATCAATTCCGTACCCGGTCCCTTGCTCGATCGAACAAGCCGGACGAAGCAATTCAGATAACCCCCTGTGTTATCGTTAACGCTGGCAAGAAAATGACTCATTCGCGGGGGCGGATTTCACAGAGCGGTATCTCTAGCACCGCGCCAAACCGCAACACATACATCAGAATTAGGGGCCCGAACGGTCATTCATTGTCCCTGGGTGCGTGGCTGAGTAAGGACTTCGTGGTGAGAATTATGTTTGTTACATTGATGTTGTTGCTGCTGCTTGTTATCGTCGTCCCACCCGCGACCCACCCGCGACCCACCCCGCGACCCACCCCGCGACCCACCCGCGACCCA
>CAUYUJ010000492.1:224286-269286 GCA_963575745.1 Prorocentrum cordatum
TGTGATTTCTCGATGTTCCCCGACCCCCCCCCACTGGAAATGAGGCTTCGGGTTGGGTTGGGGAGGTTTGGTAGGTGGTGATGAACCTAAACGGTGTTTCTCGCTTGCGTGTTGTGCTCGTTTCCCCTCGCGTTTGTCTTCAATCCGCCCTTGCCGCCAAAAACGAAGCCGAAACCTGGCCATCGCTCGGACGTCCATTCCCTGTATTTGTTCGGCTTCGTGCGCGGCTTTTTCGCCAAATGATCAAGGATGCTCCTCGATGGCCCTCGACGGAAAAATGCACACGTCCGAGCGATGCCAAGCTTTTTTGCCTTCGATCCGCCTCTGCCGCAGAACGAAGCCGAGACGAGGACGGCCCACGAGGCCGCCAACAAAAACGCCGCTCGGGCCCGGCCCTGCTCCCACAGTGCCCTATGCGAGAGCTGGCGAGGTGCGGGGCGCGGGCCCCGCACCCGCCCTCTGGGTGCAGGCAGTACACCCTGCGAAATGCTTAAGAAATCATGGGTTAAGAGATTCATAGTCTCAGAACTTGAATAAAAACCAGAACGTTTCCATTCAGATCTTAGGATTTACATTGAAACATGAAGAATAATCGAGACTCTGGCCGAATATTTAAGTTTTCTTAAGCATCGCCTGAGGTGTACGCGTGGACAAAACTCCCTTTAGTAAACCTCCCCTTAGTGAAAAAGACCTAGGGCAGAAATCGACGGACCTGGACCCGCAAAAATGATGGCCGCGACGCCCTCTTGCGAACCGAAAACAGCCAATTCCTCAATCGACGTGTCAGGGCAGGAGGTCTGTCAAACCCCGACAGTAATGATGATGGCCATCGGTCGGAAGGAACGAGTACACGCCGGTCGAAGAAGAGCCAGAAGCACATTGAAGTGGGAATGCGGATCAAGTGACTGGGTCCAGGCCCTCCCATAGAAACGACAAAGCACAGCAAAAGCATGCGATTCTTAAGTAGGGAGCGCTCGAAGCAGACTGGGATTGGGAGTCCAAAAATACCTACTTTCAACTGGGAGTCCAAAAATACCTACTTTCAACGACCGGCGTGCAGGCAGAAACATGGGGCAAGAAGGCGTGGAGAGCAGATCGGGTGCTCGCCCGCCCCCCAAACGGAGGACGGCAAAGGTGAAGCCACTTGAAGTAGGAAGGCGCTCAAAGTAGATTGGAATCGTAGCGGATGATAGCCATCGGTCCCCAGGGTACTCCCAGGCGGCCTAGAAGAGCTTCGGGAAGAAACCGAACGACGGGTTCTGGAGGCCTTGCGCTGGCTAGTGAGCAGGTCAATGTGTGAGAGCGTATCCTCCAGTCGGAAGAAGTAGGCAGAACCACGGAGCAGGCAGGCGTGGAGAGAAGATCGGGTGTCCGCCCGCCCCCCCAAAGGGCGGACGGCAGAGGCGAAGCCACACGACCCCTGAAGTAGGAAGTCGCTCAAAGTGGATTGGAATATGGGAATCCTCCTCCTCCTCCTTTCCTTCTCCTCCTCCTCCTCATTTCCTCCTTCTCCTCCTACTCATGTTCTTCTCCTCCTCCTCCTCCTCCTGCTCCTCTACTCCTTTCCTCCTCTTCCGTCCTCTTCAACAGAAACCGTCGTCCCTTCGGGGAGGGGCATCCCGAGGTCTTTGCTGCGGGCTCGCGAGGTCAGAGCGACCCGAACAGCCCCGGATGGCCCCAGGAGGGCCTCCAGTGCCCCAAGATGGCTCAGTGCAGCCCAAGATGGCTCAAGCTAGCAGCCTCCATCCTGTCTTTGAGAGGCCCCAGCAAGGGCTGCAAGATGGTTCCAAGTGATCTCGGAGCTCCTCAAGGACCACCTCTCCCAAAGAGGGAACAACCATTCAAAAGCAACTGAAAACATTCAAAGACTTCAGCTGTCTCGTCTGTTCGCTCCCAATTGGGATTTTGAAATGTCGCCATGTCCCCAAGATGGTCAAGAAGAACCCAAAGAGAGACCCAAGAGGCCTCCAAGATGGCCCCAAGAGCGCCCAGACAGGACCCCAAGAGGCGGCGTTGATAGCCCACGCCCGGGGTGCGTGGGGGAATCGAGTAATTACCCCTCTCTTTCCATCGACGCCTTCAGGGCTCCCGAGAGAGCTCCCAGGGTGCTCCAAGACCTCCGCAGGAGTCCCAGGAGCACCCCCATAGCCTCCACAGCAGCCCGAAGAGGGCCCCGATAGAGCCCCAAAAGATCGGAGAGTCGTAAGACTCGTGTTCGGGGGACTCGGGTTGATCCGGCGAGGCCGTCAAGGAAATGACGAGATCCAGTCTGAAATTTGACGCGAGCTCCCGGTGCAAGCGCCCCACGAAAACTGGACTGTCCAATGAACGCGCTCGTCGAAAAGCGTCGGCAGAACCGACTTCCGGCGTACCTGAGTTTCACGTTTCCTCGACAGGAGGGCTCCGAAAGAGCTCAAAAGAGGACCACAAAAGGGTCACCAGAACACCCTGGAATGGCTGCCATAGACCTCCTTCGCCACCTGCTCGTCGCCCTCGCCCTCGTCCTCTTCGTCCTATTCCTGCTCGTCCTTCGTTTACGTCTTCCTCCTTCGTCCTCGCTTACGTCCTCGCCGTCGTCGACCTCCTCCTCGTCCTTAGCCTCCTCCTCATCATCCTCCTCCACCTGGTCCTCGTCCTCGCCTTAGTCCTTGTCCTCGTCAGATGGCTCCAAGAGTCCTCATGCTCGACGTGTTCCTCCTCCACTCCTTGTCCTTATACATAACTCCTCCCTGTCGCACCCCGAAGACGGTAGAAAAGGGCGGGCCGGGCGTTTCGCCTGAGACTTCCTCACCACTTATGACGCTGAACCTTGAAAATTCAGATGGAGGGCGGGTCGTTGTCAAAATGGGGCTCTCGCCTTAGCGCCGCGCACATGATCTTTCGACACTTGCAAGAGTACGGATTGAGGGCGGACGGTTTTCAAAATGTGGCTCCCGCCTCAGCGCCGCGCACAGTCGTCTTAACAAAGTTGCAGAATGGCTTCACGGATTGAGGGCTGTTCGTGTTCAACATGTGGATCTCGCCTTAGCGCCGCGCAGATTCGTTCAAACTTTGAATGAGTTTCACGGAATCCCATGGTCAACGTAGCAGACATGGTGTTTTAGAAGGAATCAGAATTGTGAGGGTGTAACAGTTACGTTGGTTCGCGGTGTTGGCGTCCCAAGAACGGTGTTCGGGCACGATTCAGGATCGTCACGACGCAACAGTCAGGTCAATCCGTGGCGTTGGAGTCCCGAGAGCTGTTCTGGCATGCTTCAGGATCTTCAAACGGCTGCCTCCCAGCGAGGCAGTTCCCTCAGTGGAAATGAACCCTTGTCGGGCGCTGGCAGATCTGGATTTCGTGGGACCTGGTTTCGTGATGTGTACTGGGGAACGCCCCCCCGCCCCATTCCACTAACCGGAACTGCCGTCACCCGAAAAACACCAGCTACGGCGGACCTGGTTTACGGTCGGGGCGTTGACCTAAGGAACCCTAAACAAGAAGGAACGAGGACCCCTTTTTTCCACAAGTTAAACTTCGGTTTCCCATCGAAAACCTAAGGAAAGCCTGAGGCAGGCTGTGAAACACTCAAGGAACGCGGAGCCCCTCCCCAACGAAAAGGGTTCCTTCCTCAGGGCCCCGACTGTAGTGACTCCGGTCCCTGTGTTGGGCTTCGGGGCCCCATCACCAACCGGCGCCCCCTTACCCAGGGCCCTGGCTGTACCCGACCCTTGTAGGGGCCCATGAAGAGGGAGCGCGGAGTGAGGGCTCACTCCAACATCGTTGCTGAGCTGGGGGTTTGCCCTGGCCCTCGTCCTCCTCCACGTCGTCGTTCCCCTCGCTCTCGCTCTCGTCATCCTCCCCGTCCTCGCCCTCGTCCTCGTCGTCCGTTTCGTCCTCGTCGTCTCCCTCTGCCTCGCCATCTGCGAAAAAGACTCCAAGAAGCGATTCTGAGGGCCCTGACCGGGGGGGCCGAGATTGAGAACTACACTCTCTTTCATCGATGGCCTCCAAGATGGCCCTGAGAGGGCCACAAGATGACCACAACATAGTCTCATGAAGGCACCAAGGGAACCCAGAAGGCATCCAAGATTGCCCCAAGAGGGCCATAAGATGGCCCCACATGGTACCCACGATGGCCACAAGATGCCCCGACGAGGCTCCCATAGCGTGACTGCATGCTGCTGCGCATCCCTCGTCAGGGCAAACTCGCCTGGTGATTGTGCTTCGGTTTGGCTGGTCGTGAAAATGACCCAAAACGTCAAGAATTCACAGGCGGCCTCGAGCATTGTTCGGGTCCCTGGTCCAAGTCTTGGTTTCATTTAATCGACTACACGCAAGAGTGACCCTGGGTAAGAGTGACCTTTGGTGCGCGGCTTTTTGGGGCCGCGGGGGGACCAAACCTGGGCGCGCAAGCCGCTGCTCCTGCTTCGTTTTGAGCCATCTGGGGGGCCATCTGTGCCCGCACCAAAGGTCACTCCGGCGAAAGGTCACTCTTAGGTCTTATCGATTTAAACGCTGCTCGGGTTGGGTTTCCCGTTCCTTTCTCGGTTCCCCGGTCTTGTTCCTTACCTTGCTTTCTCGGGTTCCCCAGTCTTGTTCCTCGGATTCCCCTGTCTGGTGCCTTGTAGTTCCCCAGTCGTTGCAATGCCAAGAAATACCAAACACTGCAGAGCAATGTCAAGGAGTGCCAAGAACTGCCAAGCAATGCCAGGCAAACCAAAGCAATGCCAGACAATGTAAAGCACTGCCAAGCACAGTCAGGCAATATTAAGCAATGCAAGCAACGCCAATCAATTCAAAGGAACGCCAACTTACGCCTCGTAATGCCCATCAATGTCAAGCAATGCCAAGTCATGCCAAGCAGCGATTCCAAGCAATTTCAAGCAATGCCAAGCAATGTCAAGAAATGCCAGGCACTGCCAACAAGCGCAAAACAATGCTAAGCAACGTAAACCACTGCCAAGCATGCCACGCAAAACAAAACAATGCAAAGCAATGCCACGCAACACCAGGCAGCACAAAGCAATGCGAAGCAATGTGAAGCGATGCCAAGCAGCGCCCAGCAAGCAAATCAATGCCAAGGAATGCCTAGCAACGATTCCAAGCAATACAAACGAATGCCAAACAAATTCGAGCAACGCCAACCGATGCCAAGCAACGCCAACCAATGCCAAGCAACGATGCCAAGAAATGCAAAGCAATGCCAAGTAATGACAAGCAATGCTTTGCATTGCTCAGAACTGCCTTGAACTGCTTTCACAGGAGGCCCTCATTGGAGACGCGCGGGGTTCATCTGGTCAGAGGGATACCCTCATTGAGGCCGAAAACTGCAAAACACCTCCGTCTTGAGATTCACAATACTACGCTGGAGATCTCTGGGTCCGGCGAAGCGCCACCCCCACGTGCAGTCGACGTGGTCGGTGCAGTTGGCGCCTGTGGCCGGCGCCCTCCGAAAGCTCACGCGTGGGGGCCAGCACTTGAGCCGGGACCGACCGTCCCAGCATTCCTACAACCCTCGTCAAAAATAACTTCAAAAATGCCTCACGTAGCTGAACTGATTGTGGGAGATATCGGACCGAGTGCCGATGAGTGCGATGTACTTGTATGCGCCGCCCCTCCAATGTCGGTCATCTTTGAATTTTCGAGTCGCTCCCGGTCACACCACATCTGCCCTGGCCCCCACATTGAAGGGGCGTCGTATCGACATTGAAGGGGCGCGCCGATATCGAAGGGGCGCGCCCGCCATTTTGAGGTTAATTTTGACGAGGGTTGTATAATCCTACCACGACATGTTCTTAGAACCCAATAGTACTCTAAGGACAAAAACAGTGTTCTCAGAACAGAAGCCCGATGTGATAAAAGAAGACAGGCTCCGCCAGAAATGTTCGAAGCACAGTTCGTGGAAACCACAAGTCGGGCGTTGGTAGAACTGGGTTTAGTGGAACCTGGTTTAGTGATCTGTACCAGGGGCGCCCCCCCGCCCCATTTCCAGTAACCGGAACTGCCATCACCCGAAAAACACCAACTATGGCAAACCTGGTTTAGTGATTCTGGCCAATTCGAAGGCTCCGGGGCCCTACCACTAACCGGGTCCCCTTACCCGGGGTCCTGGACATACCCGAACGAAAACGCTCTTAGAACATTGTTTAGTGAGGCTACAGGCGAGCCAGGACGCCTCGCCACTGCTCGAAGCACGCGGCCGCCCGAAGAAGCCTCCGGCCGCGCGCACAGGGTGCTCCCGCCATTCCGCGCCCCGTGCCAGAGCCTCGGGCCCCGGGCGCAAGAGGCGCCAACGAGAAGAGCCCCAGAACAGGTCCAGGGCACTCAACACCCTGACCTTTCAGGAGGGCTAAACAAATAGCACCAGGACGTCGACGTCCTAAATCCTGTCGAGGTTTGAGGCAGTCCAGATAGATCTATAAGTCTGGAGTGCTATTTTGTAGCGCTCTGGAAGGTCATGGCAGGCAGCAACGCAAAACAATGCAAAACAATGCCAAACAATGCTTTGCATCTCGGCACGAACGGAATGGGTACGGAAAGAGTGGGTACGATGTCCAGCAGCAGTTGCTGTTCATTTTGAACAGGACTCGCTGTTCGCGCCGCCGCGGCCTGTGTCCATTTGAGACAGGAGGCCGCCTGCCCGACAGCGGCCGCTGTTTGTTTGGGACAACATTTGTTGGGCATTGTGCCCATTTTTCCGTACCCATTTCGGGCGTCCAAAGTAATGCTCAGCACTGACTTGATATTCTTTTTTCCGTACCCATTTCGGGCGTCCAAGGCAATGCTCAGCACTGACTTGATATTCTTTAGACGAGGAGACCCTCACTCGGGACGCGCAAGGTCCATCTGGCCACGGCGAGCCTCGGCCACGAACATGTCTCCCTAGCCGGATCGAAAAAAAATCGGTTCCGATACGGCCGGACCCGCGACAGAAAAACATCCTTCGAGAACATGAGGCCCTCCGCCGGCCGAACCGAAGCACAAGTCGAGGGTACCCTCCCCCAGGATGCACAAGAACATCTAACGAGCACGAAGAACCTCAGAATACCCTCTCCGAACCAACCTCGATCTTATGCTACAGCCGGCCCAGATTAGTAGGTCGATCCTGCCAAATCAAAGTTACCCTTGTGTCCTGTGTCTCGCGACCCATACTTCCTACCTTCCTGTGGCAATGTGGCCCTCGGAGGGGTCTTGTGTCCTCTCGCGTGTCCTGTCCGATCGAGTCCGACTGTACGGTCCGACGACATTGCGCGGGAGGGACCAGCAAGAAGAATCCCAGGAGCGCACGCGGGAGGATGCTCGCGAACGACAAGCATGCCCGCATCCGCGCGGCCCCGTGGGTCGGGCGCCCCTGGGCCGCGACCACGCGGATACGGGGCGCTTGCTCGTTCGCGGATGTGCCCTGCGCGGAACGTGTCCGTGCGACCGCGAGTCCGCGAGATCGCGCTCCTGACTCCAGACCGCGAGGGCGCGGACACCGATGTGTTCGCCGCGCGTGAGATACTGCAGCTCGAGTACGCCTGCTGCTGGAGCGGTGAAACGGGCTGCAGGAGACAGGCTCGCGCCAGATCGGCAGGCATGGCTACTGCGGCCTGCTCGCCCCGCCCGCGTGCAGCTTGGGGCAGGTGGGGGCAGGGCAGGAGCAGGAGGGCGAAGAAGGAAGAGAGAGGAGGGGGAGGAGGGCGGAGGAGGAGGGAGGAGGTGGGAGGGGAGGGGGGAAGGAGGGGGGGAGGAGGAAAGGAGGAGGAGGGGGGAGGACCAGGGTCGCTTTTCAGAGCCACGTCCAGCTGCGGTGACGAGCTCTTGAAGCATAAACATAGCTTAACAAACACCAAGCAAAACCGGACACGAAAACGAATGCTAATATTGAACAACAACGCCGTGTGGAGCGTACCCGTATACACGGCATCGCGGTTCGGACTCCTCGGCAGGGGAACCTTTGCACAAATGCCCAGCGCGAAGCGCATCAACGAGAGCATGTTTGAGTTCGCTGCTACAACGGACGTTATGGGCGACAAGGAGACAAACGAGGGGCATATGTACCCATCGGTCGGAAGAAGTAGGTAGAAACAATAAGTAGGAAAGCGTCGAACATCGATTGGGTTCCGTCCACCCCCTTCGGAGGACGGAAATGGTGAGGCCTCTCGATCATTGACGTAGGAAGGCGCTTAAAACAGATTGGGAACTGGGAATCCAAAAATACCTACGTTCAACGACCAGTGGGTAACGTCCCCTCCTGGGCAGCGTGCCCCTGGCCTCATCGCAACGCTCGCGCGCACCACAATGTGCTCGCGAGCATCACGCGCCACTGCGCCCACCGGAAGACGAGGAGAAGGAGGACAGAACCACAGCAACCGTGCTGAACCTAAACGGCGTGTTTCATTTCCGTGTTAGGTTTCGTTTTCCCTCGTGTTGTCGTCAGTCCGCGTTTACCGCAAAACGAAGTTGAAACGAAAACGGCCCACGGAATCGCCAAAACACCGTTTAGGGCTAGCCCTGCACAGCAACCTTATGAACACCAGAGTGTGATCAATATTATGCCATGCCATACCCTGTCAACACTATCACAACACACGGGCAAGGCGGCCTGCGAGCACGTACCGCAGAGAAACGCGGACGCCACAATTAGGCAATTGGAGTGTACCTCTGGCTTCAAGAAGGTGCATATGCCATGTTTTATACGCACCAGGGCTGAGGCAGTGGAGGCGAAGGAGAACGAGTATGAGCAAAATGAGAATAATGATCAGAACTGGAACGATGACGACGACGACGACGGCGGCGCCGTCTTTGAAACTGCAGCACGTTGCCTCATAGAGGGTGGCAGGCCACAAACATTATCACCTGACGAAACAATGCGTGCTGAAACGCAGGTCAGATCTTTCTGATTTCTGGGTTCGGGAGAAGCGGCGGCGGCGCCGCCGCCGACGTCGAGGAGCATCATACTATCACGTGGGCACCACAACGTGCCTACGAGCACCGCAATGCTATCGCGACCACCATACGGACCCTGTCAGTACCGCAATCATGCTCGAATGCCACATTTGTGTGCGCAGCAAAAACATGTGTGCGCAAGAGCAAATGTACCCTGCACGTGCCACATTATCCTGCAAGCACCACAGCATGTTTGCCAGCGCGGGCAATAGCCCTGTGACACCGTCGCCCGCCAGCACCACGGCACCCTGCGAGCACAACAGGTCTGTAGACTGCGGACGCCAGTCTGCGAGCACCACGCAAGGGGCTGCGATCGCACCTTGCTGCGAAACTGTGCACGCGTGCGCTGCGGCAGTGCCGGGGTCGCACTGCGGGGGTAGGGGCGTCAAGTCATGGAGTGAGTGATGATGCTGACTACCTACCAGACCACGCCAACCCAACCCGAAGACCCGAATTTCGGGTTAGGGGTGGTATGGGCTCCATATGTGTTTTTTCGATGTTCCCCGACCCCCCCCCAACTGGAAATGGAGGGCAGATTGAGGCCTTCGGGTTGGGTTGGGGTGATTTGGTGGGTGATGAGATGCGTGAGAGCCTGGCTGGAGAGACGCAGACCTGCCACGGTCCAGAACGCGCCGCCAGGACACGTCTCCGACGGCTCGAGCCCGAGGGAGGGGGGGGAGGAGGGAGGACGGGAGGGGGGAGGGAGGAGGGAGGGGGGAGGAGGAGGGAGGAGGGAGGAGGAGGGAGGGGAGGGGGGGGAGGGGGTAGGAGGGGAGGGCGGGAGGGAGCAGGGAGTGGTGGGGTATTGCTCGAGGACGCCGCCGCCCCGCTGACCGCTCAGTCCCGGCCGCCGCCGCCGCCCCCGCCGCTCCGCCTGCCGCGGCCGCGCGGCCGCTCCTGGCCGCCGCCGCCGCCTCCGCCGGCCCGGCCCGCGGCCACGCCTCTCCGAGCCGGGGGGGCGAGGGGGCGGAGGAGGAGGAGGAGGGAGAGGGAGGAGGAGGAGGAGGAGGATTAGGAGGAGGAGGAGGAGGAGCAGGAGGAGGAGGAGGAGGAGGAGGAGGAGGAGGAGGAGGGCACACGCAGGACTGCCCACCAGACCACCCCAACGCAACCCGAAAACCCAACTGTCGGGTGTGGGGTGGGGGGTACACAATCGGACTTCACTGGGCAGGACACGCGGGAGGACAAAGAAACCATTCCGAGGGCCACGTATAGGAATCCAGGAGGCACGGGTCGCGAGACACAGGACACAAGGGTACCCTTGATTTGGCAAGGTCGACCTACTAATCCGGGCCGACTGTACGGGTTCCGCATGTGTTTCCCCCCATGAGGAAGGGAGGGCAAGTGGGGGCCTTCGGGTCGGGGTTGGGCGGTCCGGTGGGTGAGGTGCAAACGAGACGATGGCAGAAACGAGACAACAAAACGGCGGCGATCCGCGCCCCCACGCCTCCGTCGTCGTCGTCGTCGTCGTCCTCCTCCTCCTCCTCCTCCCTCCTCCTCCCTCCTCCTCCTCCTCCCTCCTCCTCCTCCTCCCTCCTCCCTCCTCCCTCCTCCTCCTCCTCCTCCTCCTCCTCCTCCTCCCTGGCACGATCCCGCGGACGCGCGGCCGCACGGACGCGCTCCACGCGGGGCACCCCCGCGGAAGAACGGCCCCCACGTCCGCGGCGCCGCGGCCCCGAGGGCTCGGCCCACGGGGCCAAAGATACGGATACGGGCTTCGCCCAAGAGTCGCCGCTGGCTATATATCTATATATACACATATATAGATATAAATAAATAAATAAATAAATACATACATAAATAAATAGATAAATAAACAAATAAATAAATCGTCGGACTTGATTGGGCAGGACACGCGGGAGGACAAAAGACCCTTCCGAGGGCCACACTGCCGTAGGAATGCAGGAGGCACGGGTCGCGAGACACAGGACACAGAGGTCCCCTTGATTTGGCAGTGTCGACCTATTAATCCGGGCCGACTGTACGCCGGAGGCAGAATCGAGACAAAATCGGACTGATACACAGTATACAGTCAACCCGTATATCAAGGACGCACGATAAGTATGCCAGGGCCCGGGGAGGCCATGCCAACAGTCTGCGAGCGGGGCGAGGCCAGCCAAAGCGGCCAAGGACGGGCCGAAGGGGAAGGATAAGGGCAACCTTGGAAAATTGCTCATCCTTACTAAGCTCGTTGATTGTAAGTCGAGAGTCTCTGAGACACGGCGGGCATAGAAGATGTGTCTTGGGAGTCCCAAAACCGTGTGGTGACAGACCCGGCGGTGACCTCGAAATCCGCAAAGACCTCACCGCAGGGTCCGTCACCACACGGTTTTGGGAACCTGGAGGCCCCAGTCGCCAGAGACATCCTCGGAGAACGACCCAAGTCCCAAAACCGTGCGGTGACCCCAAATCCCCACCGACTCACCACACGGTGTGGTCACCACCCCGTTTGGGGGCCCCGGAGTATCGGGCGCAATAGCTGTTTCAGAGCGTTCCGGACCGCTCCGAAAGCGCCAATGGCAACCATCATCTTCGCGCGTCGCGCTCCGCGAAGCGCGCATCGCGGTTCTATCTTCGCGCTCTTGCGCCGGCCCCCTCCTCCCCTTCTCCTCCTCCTCCTCCTCCTCCTCTTCCTCCTCCTCCTCCTCCTCTCCCTCCTCGTCCTCGTCCTCGTCCTCGTCCTCGTCCTCGTCCTCCTCCTCCTCCTCCTCCTCCTCCTCCTCCTCTCCGATCCCAGGAACAGGAGGGAGGATTCGCGGACTCGCGGCTAGCTCTGAGATCCCCCAGGCCACGAAGCGCGACCGACTAGACCCTACTTCGCACACGCGTGGCGGCCCTAGAATAGGAATGCGCGGAAAGGATTATGTTGCCCACATCATCCTGAAGGACCACATCCCAGAAATCATTTCGATCTAACAGACAAGTATCGAAACGGTGTCGAAAGAGTATATCGCCTCCCATGGCCCGACACGTGAAAACCCTCCAGTGTCGGCACTTTCTTGGTGCTCGAAATTCTTCCTGGTGATCCAGGCTAAAGAAGGTTGGAACATCATAGGGCAAGGATGCAAGGGCCTTGGACGCCCATGACGAAGCGTTTCGAATCTGGTGGGCCATCGGAAGTGGCTGAGGATGGACCGAAGATGACCGAAGAAGCAAGGACTCAGGGGTACCCTTGGTAAGTCGATGGTCCTTACCACCGACTGTCCAGACCACCCCGACCCAACACGAAATCCCAAATTTTGGGTTGCGGGGCGTATGGATTCCATCCGTGATTTTTTGTCAGTGTTCGAGGATGCCCCCCCCACTGGGAATGGAGGGCAAGTCGGGCTGGGTTGTGGTGGTTTGGTGGGCAGTGAACCGCCCGACGTCGTCGGTCGACGTCGTCGTCGTCGCCGTCGTCGTCGTGGTCGCCGTCCGTCGTCGTCGTCGTGCGTCGTCGTCCGTCGTCGTCGTCGTCGCCGTCGCCGTGGGAGTGGATCGCCGACGTCGTTCGTCGTCGAGAGTCATCCTGCGCTGGCCGTCCTCGTCCTGCCCAGAACAGCTAGACGTCAAGGCGCTCGAAGTGGATTGGGGGATCTGGGCATCCGGCAGCACCCACTTTCGACGACTGGCGTGTGCTCGCACCTCCTCCTGGCGGCCCGCACAGGCCCCCTCCCCCCCCCTCCTCCTCCTCCTCCTCCTCCTCCTCCTCCTCCTCCTCCTCCTCCTCCTCCTCCCCTCCTCCTCCTCTCCTCCTCCTCCTCCTCCTCCTCCTCCTCCTCCTCCTCCTCCCTCCTCTCCTCCTCCTCCTCCTCCTCCTCCCCTCCTCCTCTCCTCCTCCTCCTCCTCCTCCTCCTCCTCTCCTCCTCCTCCTCCTCCCTCCCCCTCCTCCCTCCTCCCTCCTCCCTCCCCCTCCTCCCTCCTCCTCCTCCTACTCCTCCTCCTCCTCCTCCTCCCTCCTCCTCCTCCTCCTCCTCCTCCTCCTCCTCTCCTCCTCCTCCTCCTCCTCCTCCTCCTCCTCCTCCTCCTCCTCCTCCTCCTCCTCCTCCTCCTCCTCCTCCGCCCCCTCCTCCCCACCCCTCCGCGGAGCCTTGTGGCGCCGCCGCCCCCGGCGCGGCCGCGTGAGCTGCCGCCTGGCGGCGGGAGGGCCCACAGGGCGGCCGCAGGGGCCCGCCGCCAGGGCAACCGAGCTCGCGCTGCGAGCCAACGCGAAGCGCGGACAACTTCGCGCTCTCGCGCCAGGAGGATGAGGAGGAGGAGGAGGAGGAGGAGGAGGAGGAGGAGGCCCCCCTGGGAGAGAGGAGCGGCGCGCATCCCCCTCGAGCACAGCTCCTCCACGAGACTGGAGCTGCCTGCAGCCGGACGCCGCGCTTCGCGAGACGGTCCCGCGCGGCCGTCCACGAGTCGCACGGCAGGCTTGGAATCAGAACTTCGGCGGCAACGGGACGTGTCCAAGACAAGCTGTAACAGATCAAGACTGGCCGGGGAAGAGGTGGACGAGGAGGGTGAGGAAGAGGAGTCGCGAACCCGCAAGGAGGGCGACGATTGGGGGCCAAACGTACCCGCGGAGGAGGGACCCACGGAGGAGGCGGAGGTGGAGGGAGGGATTCCGCGGAGGAGGAGCCCAGAACATCATGCGAAATCGTTGAATTCTGAGTGCTAGAAGAGGCTACACGTGCATCAGGTTCATCTTCTTATTTTTCTTTGGAATGGAGCTATTGCTTACATCTTCGGCTTCACAACGCATTATTGGCAAGGATCACCACGTCGAGTTGGTTTCGCCACGTTCTTGGCCAAGAAGCTGATCATCATCTGGCTTATTCCATTTCCCTGGCAAGGACTGGCGCTGATCGCCATCCTCATCTTCAACTTCCTCGTTGGCTTGGATGCCCCTGGGATCAGCCACATTCCCCGTGCAGCCTTCTGACTCCAAGCATGCCCACGCCGCAGCAATCACCGGGGCCGTGGGCCCTCCAGTGTGCGGGTGCAGCTGCCGCAGGGCAGATGGGACAAAGGGGGCAGGTCCCTGTGGGGCCACGGCACGTGTGAGAACGCGTGCCCAAACTGGGCGCGGGGCCGCCATGCGGACGCTGCCGCAGGGGGCCTTCGGTGGAGCTCCCTGTGGGGCCACGCGGGGCAGCCATGCGGACCCTGCCACCGGAGCCTTCGGTGGAACCCTCCTTTCTATGGGGCCACGAGGCGTGTGAAGGGTGTGTCTACGTGGGCGCGGGGCCGCCAGGCAGACCCTGTGGTTGGGGCCTTCGGCGGGCCTCCATGTGGGGTCACGAAACGTGCGAGGGTTGTGCCAAACTGGGCGCGGGGCCGCCATGCGGACGCTGCCGCTGGGACCTTCGGTGGAGCTCCCTGTGGGGCCACGGAGCGTGTGAGGGGTGTGCCGACATGGGGTGCGGGACCGCCATGCAGACCCTGCCGCTGGGCTGGGGCCACGCAACGCGTGAAAGATTTGCCGACATGGGTGCGGAACAGCCGTGCGGACGCTGCCGCTGACGCCCTCGGTGGAGCTCCCTGTGGGGCCACGAACCGTGTGAAGGTGTGCCGACATGGGCACGCGGAGGGCAGAGTTAGGGATGGGAGACTGGGAGAGGGAGGAGGGCGAGGAGTGGTGAGAAACGCGGGCAGCTGCTAATTCAAAATTATTCATTGTGTGGGCCTCCCCGTCTGTGCATCTATTTGCGTGGACCCTTCCGCCTTGAGTGTCTAGGCGCAAGAGTTTGCGAATATGCACAGGCTTAAATATTGACATCTTGGGAACGAATATAACTGTGAATGAGTTCGAGTGTGAATGAGCTTTAACAGCACGAGTGAGACTACGCGCATGGGTCTGAGTATGGCTAAGCGTAAGATGGGTGTATCTGCGCGTCAGTGGTCTGATCCTTGCTGGGCGTGACTGTGTCGAAATGGCTGCGCGATCCCTCCATCTTTGATATAGCAAGGAAAGGGGCGCTCATACAAACGTCGTGCGAAACCCTTGCGTTTCGTTGAGTGACCCGGAAGAGTTCACGCAGTGGCTGGACCGTGTTGCAACCAGCCACGCCATAATTAGCGAGGAGAGGCCCGATCTAGAGGAACATGCGGCAAACACATTGGATTCGAGCCTCAGGAGAGGAGCAGTCTATAGGAACATACGTAAAATAACCAGGATTCGTGCCCCAGGAGATGCCAAATCTGTAAGAGCACAAGGAAAACACATAGGACCGAAGCCACAGGAGAAGGGCAAAACATCGTGCGCCAGGAGAAGCCCAATGTATACGAACAGACGTGAACCACATCGCACTGGAGCCACTCCTGTAGCCTGGGGCCTCATGGGGCTTCCTGGAGACTCCTGGGGCCTCCTGGGGCCTCCTGTGGCCTCCTGGGCCTCCTGGGGCCTCCTGGGGCCGCCTGGGTCGTCCTGGAGCCTCTTGGGCCTCCTGGGTCTCTCCGTGCCTCCCGGAGCCTCCCGGGGCCTCCCGGCCCGGTGGAGTGGCAGGCCGCGCAACACTCTTGCCGTCGCTCGGACGTCCATTCCCCGTGCACGGTTCGGTTTCGCGCGTGTTTTTTTTGCTCGATGGTCCAGGATGGTCCTCGATGGTTCTCGCCGAGAAAAGTGCACACGTCCGAGCGATGCCAAGCACTTGGAAGATCTGGGTGTGTGTGCTCACGCGCAGTGCGGCCGGCGGCAGAGAGCACTCAACGCATCGTGGGGCAGCGGTTCGACAGGAGTCGAGTGGCGCACGGTGGCAAGACTTTCAACTGCGATGCATGACTGTGCTTCTGCGTTGTGCCTGCCTCCCTCCGTCTCTTCGATGCCTTCTGCTCCCTTTTCCCCACCTCTTCTGTGAGATACTTGGCAGCAAGGGTCTTTTTGCGTAGTTTTGATCGTGAGTTTCAGGCGTGACCTGTAAAAGCCTGAATGTTTGACCATGAAGAGAAGATATAGGCATCCCGTGCCCATGGATGGTTATCGTGTTCTGCACGGCGTCTCGTTCTTCCACAGCCGCGCCAATTACTGTCTCACCGCTTTACCAATGCACCTTTGACGTGCGCGGTTGTTCTTGCTTCCCTCTCTCTCTCTCTCTCTCTCTCTCTCTGGCGTTCTCGCCTTTTGCGGCTTCCCGACGCCCCAAGACGGGCACAAGATGCCACCAACATCGGCATTAGAGGCCCTCGAGAGGTTTCCCATACGGCCCCAAAACGATCCAAAAGGGCCTCTGGACGGCACCAAAGGCCACACAGCCCAAGAGGAACCCAAACCGGTTCCAAGAGGATGCCCACACAGGAGCCCGAGCGAGCATCTCGAACCCTCGGCCCCGAGAGAAGCTCTCAGGAGGGCACCAAGGGGACCCCAAGAGGCCCCCACGAGGCCCCAAGTGGCCTCCAAGACGCCCCAGAAAGCCCGAAGGGACCCCCAAGAGGCTCCCAAGAGGCCTTCAAGTTGCTCCCAAGAGGCCCCCAGCACTCCCCCCTAGAGAACCACGAGCGCGCTCCGAAGGGGCGCCACGAGGTATTCATGATTCTACCCCACGTGAGCGTCGTCGTCACCGGCCGCAATGCCTTCCCAACAGGCGCTAGTTCCTCGATTACCAAACACCGACCGACGCTAGTAGAAGAAGAAAAGACGCCATACACGTAAGCTGTTGGCGCTCCGCGCGGATGTCTTGGGTCTTCGCTGGAGCGCCGCGGAGCGCGCCAGGGGCGCGCGGAGCGCTTGGGTCCTCCTCCCTGGCGCGCGGAGCGCGCCAGGGGCGGCGCCGGAGGCGCCGCCAGAGGGGGCCCAAGCGCGGATCCAAGAAATCCGTGCGGAGCGTCAAACATTTATGTTTATGGTGCGTTGTTCTTATTATAATTCCCTACCTAGGCTCTGCCTAGAAGGGTTCTTACTCTCTAGCTTCAAGGGGCCGGGCAGTGGAAAGCGCCCCGGGCGGTTCCCCCAGTCCCCGCCCCGCGGTTCCCCCAGTTGCGCCCCCTGGGTTCACCCAGCTTAGCTTAGCTTCAGCTTAGCTTCAGCTTCGCTTTAGCTTAGCTTTAGCTTAGCTTTAGCTTAGCTTTAGCTTAGCTTCAGCTTAGCGTTAACTTATCTTTAGCTTAGCTTCAGTTTAGTTTCAGTTTGCTCTAGCTTAGCTTTAGCTTAGCTCTAGCATAGCTTCAGCTTAGCTTCAGCTTAGCTCTAGCTTAGCTTTAGCTTAGCTCTAGCTTAGCTCTAGCTTAGCTTTAGCTTAGCTCTATATTAGCGTTAGCTTAGCTTCAGCTTAGCTCTAGCTTAGCTTTAGCTTAGCTCTAGCTTAGCTTTAGCTTAGCTTTAGCTTCGCCTTAGCTTAGCTTCAGCTTAGCTTCAGCTTAGCTTCAGCTTAGCTTTAGTTTAGCTTTAGCTTAGCGTCAGTTTAGCCTCAGCTTAGCTTTAGCTTAGCTTAAGCTTTAGCTTAGCTTTAGCTTAGAGTTAGCTTAGCCTTAGCTTAGCTTTATCTTAGATTTAGCTTAGCTTTAGCTTAGCTTAAGCTTAGCTTTAGTTTAGCTGTAGCTTAGCTTTAGCTTAGCTTTAGCTTAGCTTTAGCTTAGCTTTATCTTAGCTTTAGCTTAGCTTTACTGTTACTACTAATGCTGCTTTCCTAGGGGCTCCAACTCCTAGGTAGGGTCGCACTGGGATAATTATTGATATAATTAATATTAGTATTATTTATTCTTCTTCTTAGAACTAGGGCACCCTCCCCGAACCAGCCTCGATCTCATACCTCGGTCCGACTGCATCGCCCCACATTTCTCGGGGAGACGTAAGACTCGGGTATGGGGGACTGGGGTTGGCCTGACGGGGCTATCATGAAAATGACGAGACTCAATCTGAAATTTGACGCGAGATCCCGCTGCAAGCATCCCTCGAAAACTGGACCGTCTAAATCCAGGACGTGCTCGTGAAGACCGTACACTCTAGAGACGGACTTGCGATGGTACACAGCGCTCCCGTGGCTTGCGATCGAACGCGTGCCTGTGGGGATCAGGCAGCAGGGGGCAAAGCTCAGAGCAGGACGGACCACAGCAGAGCAGCCCAACACTACAAGGGCCCTGGGAAACACAAACGAGTGGCACGCGTGCCCCCTGCTCTTGCACACTTGCGAAAACCAGAAGTGGGAGGCGCTGGCGGCGGGACCGAGGAGACGGGAAGGAGGAGGAGGAGGAGGAGGAGGAGGGGCAGGTGGGGCCAGGGCGCCCTGGTGCTGACCCAGCGGTTGTCGACTGGGACCTGTTCGATAAAGTTTTTTGGACAGCTGAGGCTGGGTCCACGGTTAAGTCGGGCCTGTCCCTCTACAGGAGGAAGATTCAGAAATAGTCAAAAACTACTCAGGGGAAGACTTTCTGAGTATTTTTCTGTCATTTTTGAATATTTGTTGACTGATTTTAATTTTTCCTCGAAGATCCCCCTGTAGGGGGACAGGCCCGACTTAAGTCCAGGGCCAGGGTCAGCGGGGCGAGGGGGGGGCTGGGGCCAGGGCTGCCGGGGGAGGCGGGGTCCAGGGCCATGGCCAAAAGGACGACGACTAACGAAAAGAAAGAGGTCCAACTCCAGATCAGAACTGTGCAAGAGGTACAACCTCCAGAGGTCCAAACTCCAGAACACAACTGTGGGGGGGAGGGGGGCCGGGGTCACAGCGGGGCGAGGGGGGTTGGGGCCAGGACCAGGCGGGGAGGCTGGGTCCAGGGCCAGGACCACGGGGGCGACGACGAGCGAAAATGAAAAGTCTGGGGCGAGGGGGGTTGGGGCCAGGGCCAAGGGAGGAGGCTGTGTCAAGGGCTGGGACCAGGGGGGCGACGACGACGAGCAACAGTAAAGGGTCAGGCGCGAGGGGGGGCGGGGCCAAGGCCGGGAGAGGACGCTGGGCCCAGGGCCAGGACCAGGGGGTCGACGACCTTGACCTTCCAGAGCGCAAAAAAATATGACTCCAGACCTATAGATCTATCTGGACTGCCTCAAACCTCGACAGGAATCAGGACGTCATCGTCCTGGTGCTATTTTTTGGCCCTCCTGGAAGGTCAGAGGACGAAGGGGGCTGGAGCTAGAGGCCTCCTAGATGGGGTCCCAGTATATGGAGTCGGAGGATCTCGCCGCATCGCCGATACATCGGCGATGCATCACCGATGCATCGGCCATGCCCTGGCGACGTCGGCGATGCATCGGCGACGTCGACGAGAAAATTGGGCCCCACATCGAGCCGCATCGGCGATGCATCGACGATGCGGCGCGATCCTTCGACCCCATCTACTCGGACCCCATCTAGGAGGCCTAGAGGAGCCAAGACGTGCAAGAGAAGAAACAAGTCGGGGCGGAGGGGGCGACGCCGCGCCCAAATAGAGGGGTCGGGGCGGAGAGGGCGCGCTGGCTGGTGGGTGGGAGGATGCAGAGGGGGCGCGGGCCAGAGAGGGCGCGCTGGCTGGAAGGTGGGAAATTGCAGAGGGCCTATAATAAGAAGTTGGGGCGGGGCGGGGCCGTGCAAAAATAAAAGGGTGGGGGCGGAGGGGGCGCGCGGGATGGGAGGGGAACGGTGCCGTGCCGAAATAAAGGAGTCGGGGCGGAGTTGGCGCTCTGGCTGGCGGGTGGGGTCATGCGGCAAGGGCGCAAAGGATGGGGGAGGGGGGGGGGCGTGCCGAAAGGAAGGGGTCGGGGCGGAGGGGGCGCGGTGGCTGGTGTGTGGGGTGTTGCAGAGGGCGCGTGCGGGATGGGGGGGCGGCGCCGTGCCGAAATAAAAGGGTCGGGGCGGAAATGGCGCGCTGGCTGGCGGGTGGGGGGATGTGGACGGGGCGTGCGGGATGCGGTGCCGTGCCGAAATGAAAGGGTCGGGGCGGAGGGGGCGGTGCCGTGCCGAAGTGAAGGGTCGGGGCGGAGGGGGGCGCGCTGGCTGGTGGGTGGGGTGATCGAGGTGGTGTTTGGTAGGGGGAAAACGGTGCCGTGCCGAAATACATGGGTCGGGGCGGGGGGGGGCGCGGTGGCTGGTGTGTGGGGTGATGCAGAGGGGGGCGTGCGGGATGGGGGGCCGGTGCCGTGCCGAAATAAAAGAGGTCGGGGCGGAAGCGCCGCGCTGTCTGGTGGGTGGGGGGGTTCGGACGTGGCGTGCGGGATGCGATGCCGTGCCGAAATGAAACGTGCGGGGCGGAGGGGGCGGTGCCGTGCCGAGATGAAGGGTCGGGGCGGAGGGGGCGCGCTGGCTGGTGGTGGGGGGTGATCGAGGGTGGTGCTTGGTAGGGGAGAAGCGGCGGTGCCGTGCCGAAATACAAGGGTCGGGGCGGGGGGGGGGGCTGGCTACGAGGCGGGGTGATGCACAAGGGGGCATTCGGGATGGGGGGGGGCGGTGCCGTGCCGAAAGGTCGGGGCAGAGGGGGCGTGCTGGCTGGTGGGCGGGGTGATGCGGAAAAGGCGCGTGGGATGGGAGGGGGGTGGCGCCGTGCCGAAAGGAAGAGGTCGGGGCAGAGGGGGCGCGCTGGCTGGCGTGTGGGGTGATGCAGAGGGGGCGCGCAGGATGGGGGGCGGTGCAATGCCGCGATACAGGGGTCGGGGCGGAGGGGGCGCGGTGGCTGGTGAGTGGGGGTCATGCAGGGGGGTCGCGCGAGATGGGAGGGGGCGGTGCCCCGCCGAAATGAAGGGGTGGGGGCGAAGTGGGCGCGCTGGCTGGCGGGTGGGGTAAGGCGGAAGGGGCGCGAAGGATGGGGGAGGGGGGGGGGCCGTGCCGAAATAAAGGGTTCGGGGCGGAAGGGGCGCGCTGGCTCGTGGGCGTGGCGAGCGGGGTGATGCGGAGGTGGCGCGCAGGATGGGGGGGTTCGGTGCCGTGCCCAAACAAAGTGGCCGGAGCTCTAGACACCCTGTACAAGAGATCAGATCCACATAACAGATCCCAGGATGCTGAATATTTTCCCATCTTCTCTCTGGGTTTGCGCCCCCCCCCCCCCCCCCCTCCACGTCGCATATTTTCCAGCATATTCCTGAGCCGACGATTTCTCGTGTCTGTGTGTGCTTGGTCCCCTCCGTTGACGGCAACACCACATCGCTCACCCTCCGGATCTTCGCCTCCGGCTCCTGTCCACGGCGCACCTTTTCCTGTGCAAGCCCCTCGGCACCGCCTGCACCCTGGGCCCCGCCCTCTCCGGCCGCCTGAGGCCCCGCCCGCCTGTGCCCTGTCTCCTCAATTAGAGCTGTGCGCAGCCCGCCTAGCTTTTAGCGGAAGAGGTTCGCTCTCGCCCCGCCGACCAAAACAGTGTGCGTGGTCCCCTCCTGGAGCACGGGGGCACCGGGGCGCAGGTGCCGCGGGCGGTCGCCGGGGCGCCGGCGCGAGGTCGCCGGGGCGCCGGCGCGAGGTGGAGATGTCTGCGGGGAGAGAGCTGGCCGCTCAGCGGTTGGAGCCGGCGCCGTGGGAGGCCGCCGTCGGGGCGGGCAAGTGGTCGGAAGTACAGTGCGGCCGGGGGGGCGCGGGGGATGAGGAGGAGGAGGGAGGAGGGAGGAGGGAGGAGGGAGGAGGGAGGAGGGAGGGAGGAGGAGGAGAGGAGGAGGAGGAGGAGGAGGAGGAGGAGGAGGAGGAGGCGGAGGAGGAGGAGTAGGAGAAGGAAGAGGAGGAGGAGGGCACACGCGTGACTGCCCACCAGACCACCCCAACGCAACCCGAAGACCCAACTGTCGGGTTTTGGGGGGAGGGATACAGTCGGACTTCATTGGACAGGACACGCGAGAGGACACAAGACCCTTCCGAGGGCCACATCGCCATAGGAGTGCAAGAAGGCACGCGTCGCGAGGCACAGGACACAAGGGTACCCTTGAGCTGGCAGGGTCGACCTAGTAATCCGGGCCGACTGTAGCCGTGGGCAGGAGCGGTCAGCATCGGATCGGGACAAAATCGGCTCGGAGCGGAGGATCGTGCGTCGGATCGGGTCGCGTCGGCATCGGCAAGGGATCGGAATCGGATCGGTTGGGCTGCGCCAGCATGCGCAGAAGCACCATGCAAGCATCGGGACGCATCGCTTCGACGGAATACCGAGATCAAATCGGATCGGGGAGGCCCAAATCACTAGCGAATCTGATCGAACCAGACAAGGGTGATGGGGGGAGGCGGCAAGAAGGGCGAGGAAAAGGATGATGTATTGGGAATGACAAGAAGGATGAGGTGTTATGCAGGGCGAGGAGGGGGCGAGGAGAGGGAGGCGGCAGAAAGGACGAGGTGGAAGGGGGGGGCGCGGAGATGGAGGAGGCATGACAAAGGACGAGGTAAGACGGACGTGGGGATTAGGACGAGGATGGGATGATGATAGGACTATGATGAGCAGAAGGACGACGAGGATGAGGAGGACGACGGGGAGGAGCATCAGAGGACGAGGGGGACGAGGAGGCTCTGAAGGGCCGCCTGCGAATGAGCCCGACGGGGTAATGCTCGTACTGGTGCCGAGCAGACGATGCTCACGCAAGGCGTTCCCACGACCACACAAGAAGAGTTAGTCGACGGAAGAGGGCCAAGTGGGACATGGTCGGCTCTCAAGAGCGCTGATTTAGCTTTCGGGGGGGCACGGGCTTGCGTCTAGCCTCGGCCCCGCACTCCAGAACGAGCAGGGAGGAGATGGGGAAGGAAGATAATACGGAAGAGGGGAAGAGGACCGCCGATATCTCAGCTGGCCCCCCTCGGAGGCTTCTCGGGCCCTCCTGGATCCTGGGAGGCGTCCCAGCAAACCGTGAAATCCAGGGACGTTCCTCAAGTCCCCAGGACTTGGGCGCCCGAGTTATCCGGGGTAACTCGGGTCCGGGGTAACTCGGGTTTGGATTCCCGAAAAAGGAACCCGAGTTAGCCCTGACACGAGTTACCCCTGATGATGTGGGGCTCTGGACGCCCGAATTATCTGGGGTAACTCGGGTCCGGGGTAACTCGGGTTCGGATTCCCGAAAAACGAACCCGAGTTAGCCCTGACCCGAGTTACCCCTGATGATTCGGGGCTCTGACACAACGTGAACAGGCCTCCAGGACATCGGGCAACGGAAAGTGACCACAGTTACTGTTGCAAGCATGTTTTCCGTGCCTGTGTTCGGGGCAGCTGGCGCGGCTGAACAGACGGAGAGATGTGGGCGCGAGAAGAAGATGGGGAGGCACCTCGAGCGTCCTGGGACAATCCTTCCGTCACGTCACACATCGGTGTTCGACGGCCCTCGACCGGGTCGGGCGAAAGGGGGGGATAGCAAAGGGGGGGGTTGAGAATCAGCTCACGTAGCTGATTTTCCCGGCGCTGCCTCCCAGCGCCGGAGGCGGCGATGTATCGAGGAATGGGCTCCTCGGTGGGGCCGATACCAGCTGCATGCAGCAAATTTCGTAACCCCCCTTTCCCAATCCCCCTTTCGTCCGGCCCGACTCGAGTGCGAAACATGTTCCAACAAAATGGCACAACGAAACGAAGCAGAGCACCGCACCGCTGCGGAGCTGACCGACCGACTGGCCGGCCCGGCAATCTGGGTGACAGTGGCAGAATAACAAGCACGGCACACGTACGCAAAATGCAATGTCCCAGTCTGCTCGGTGCGCGGCCCCTGGATTGAGCAGGGACCGACCGTCCCGGCATTCCAGTAGGCCTACCACGACATGTTCTTAGAACCCTTCAAAGGTTCCAAGAACAGAAACACTGTTCTTAGACCATGCACCCGATGTGTTAGAACAAGAAAGTCCCAGCCAGACTTGTTCGAAGAACATTTCGTGGAAATCTCAAGAGGTTCTTAGAACAGTGTTTGGTAGACCTATAGTAAGGATCCGAACTCTATACACCGACACTTTTTCCCGCCCCGCACTGAAACTCGCACTGGAAAACGTATCCTGGTGTATACGGATCCTGGTGTATACATTTGTCGTCGTTTCCCTGGGAAAACGGGGAAAGAGTATACACCACACCACTCCGACGTCGTCCCCAACCCTCGAAAAAATCCTGGAATTGAGAGACAGCCCGCCACTGGTAATGTATCTGCTCCAGTCTCCGATATAGGCACGCCAAGGACTCTTCGCCACGGCTTGACTGGACAAAGACCGGCCCTTTCCCAAGGCCAGCTTCTCATCCTGAAGTTTTTTGTTACGGTTATGTCGGGCGTGCCCCCCTACAGGGGGACTTTCGACGAAAAATTAAAAATACCCCAAGAATGCCCCAGAAAGGCAACAAAAACACTCAAAAAATAGTCCCCAGACTATTTTGGGATAATTGTTTGACTATTTGGGGGGCATTTTCTATTTTTCGTCGAAAAGCCCCCCTGTAGGGGGACAGGCCCGACTTAATGTTAATTACGGCCCCGGGGCCCGGCGTGGGCCCTGGGAGGTCCGCGCGGCCTCCGTGCACCCGGCACCTGCCAGCCCCCCGGCACCGCTCCAAGAATTGCTCCAGCCTGTGTTGAAGGGGCCCTGGGACACACAAACAAGTGGCACGCGTGCCCTGGCTCTTGCACAAAGGTGTCCGAGGCTCAGGGGGGCTGCCCTGGGAAGCCTGGGCGGGGGGGGGGCAGAGGGGGGGGGCAGGGGGACGAACGACACGACACGACACGAAAATAAAGGTGTCCGAGGCCCAGGGGGGCTGCCCTGGGGAGCCTGGACGGGGGGGGGCAGGGAGGGGGGGGCAGGGGGACGAACGACACGACACGACACGAAAATAACGATGTCCGAGCTCTAGAGCACAGCTGTGCAAGAGAATAAATACACACAAACAAGAAGCTTCCCCATAGTTTCCCATATTTTCAAGGTTTCTGTCTTCCCCCCCACTGCCCATAGTTTCCCAGATTTTCGGGGGAATCGACGACTCATTGTGTCTGTGTGTATTTTTTCTCCTCCTGACTGTTTCTGGGCCTGTGTTGAAGGGGCCCTGGGACACACAAATGAACACACAAATACAAAGATTCCCCATAGTTTCCCGTATTACCTGGGTTTCTGTCTTCCCCCCCACTGCCCATCTTTTCCAATATTTCCTGGCGAATCGACACTTCATTGTGTCTGTGTGTTGTTTCTCCTCCTGACTGTTTCTGTTGATGCGGCGTCCGCACGGATGGGGTCGCAGGGCCGCCGTCGCTTCGCCGACGCACCGCCGATGCCCCGGCGACGTCGGCGACGCGTCGGCGAAGCTGGCGCGGAACGAGAGACGGCCCCCACATCGCGCCGCATCGCCGATGCTCCCGCTGGCCATCGCTCGGACGCCCATTCCCTGTGTTTTTTTTGGTTTCGTGCGTGGTTTTTTCGCCACATGATCAAGGATGCTCCTCGATGGTCCTCGCCGAAGGAAAAATGCACACGTCCGAGCGATGCCAGGACCTTGGCGCGGCACGATGGGTCCGACCCGAGTTTCACGGGATGCGGCGCCGGGATCTATCCACATCCGCCGCCTAGGAACCGACGTCCTGGTGTTCCAGCGGGCGGTGGATGTGGACATAGTTCGGCCCCCGGGGGCCCGAGTATGTCCACATCCACCGCCTGCCGAAGCTCCGATCACTGATCCTCCAGGCGGTGGTCATGGATAAATTCCCGCCCCGGACGGGGGGCGTGGATCCTTTCTGGCTCGAGAGGGGGGCGTCTTCTGGTCCGCCGAAGTGCCCGCGGAACCCCCGGCCACCGCTCAGGAGTCCGCCGCGCCGCCCGCGGCGCCGCTGGCCCGCTGTTGGCTGGGTGCGGTCCCCGCCCCTTCGGCGTAGATGGATGCTGGCGGAGCGCGCGAGGGGGCAGAGCTGATTTGGACACCCGAAATGGGTACAGAAAAAATAGCACAATACCCAACAACAACTGTTGTCCCAAACCAACAGCGGCCGCTGTTAGGCAGGCGGCCTTCTGTCTCAAATGGACAAAAGGCCGCGGCGGCGCGGACAGCGAGTCCAGTTCAAACTGAACAGGAACTGCTGTTAGGCATTGCACCCATTCATTATGTACCCATGTCGTCCGTGCCGAGACCTGACGGGGAAGGATGGAAGGGACGGCAGGTTTTGGGGAGAAGCGTCCGCCAGGAATCAGCGATAGATCGCCGATGGATCAACGACAAGTTTTCGACAGCGAGTCCACAAATCTAGGGCGGGGTGAGCCATCGGGCCTGTATGGGCGATGACAGGGCGCGCCATGACGCTGCTACTGAAAAGGCGAAGCGAATAAGAGAGTTGGACCAGTCGGCATCCAGTCGGGAAGGCATCAGAACGCGCGCCAAATCGGGCCGCATCGGAGCGGGACCGGGATCGACTGCGGATTTGGAAGCGAATGCGGGGCAGCAGCCGCAGATTTCTGATTGGCAGCAGCGCTTGTTTATCTGACGGCGTTGGCCACCTGGCAAAAAAACGTGCGCGCGCAGGCTGCTGGGAATAATTAGCGCGCCTCTTTCGAAGTTGGACATTTTTCTGTCGTGGCGCCAGCCAGCCACGCACTCCAAGCGCAACCCACACTGACGGCTAAACAAGAGTAGGGAAGGCACTCGAATCCGTTTGCCCGTAGACAACACGCCACGCGGTCTATCTGAAACAGCCCGTCTCGAGCACGGCGTCTAAAAAATGATGAGGGAGAGGAAAGGGGGAAAAGGAGGAGAAGGACGAGGAGGAGGATGAGGAGGAGGCTAGACTCGACCAACAAGTCTTGCACAACGAATTCCGACCGAGAGACCCCCCGCGACCCCGGCCCTCGTTCCTGCGTGCAGCGCGCACACACGCAGAGGCCCCCGCCTTGCCGCTCCGCGAGAGCCCGACGGCCGCGGGGTGCAAACACAGCGGAGCTAGGACCAGGCGTCAGGAGGATCTTCTGGGCCACTGAGGCCCTTGGCCGCATGGACCCCATGCTTGGATGCAAAGGCTTCGGCTCTGGCCTCTACGGCCTCGAAGGCATTCGACCCCAATGGCTGGGATCGGGCCAGCTGGAGCCCGAAGGACGGCAAATCTTCCACGACAGCAGGCCTCTTCGGGCCGTCGGTCGAGGAACCCTTTTGGACTACTACCCTTTTGGCACTGGGGAGCGGGCCTCCTGGACATTTCCCCCTGAGGCCTCGGCCTTTCCCGTCAGAAACAGAGCCTCCGCATGCGGTGCAAAAGAGAAGGATGGCGCTGGACTTGGCGGCCATTCTTCCATTCTCAGTGGCGAAGCACGGCGCCGTGAGCAGAGCGCGCCTGCGCTCGCGCCACGGCCTGAGAGCGCCGTCAGTCTCGGCGACCCTCTGGCTCCCGTCTGCGCGGTGAGAGCTGGCCGCAGGAGCGCCGTCTCCGTCGCCTGGCTCGCCAGCGGGCGCGTCGCCCAACTCGATCCGCTCGCGCGCGCCAACCCCCATGAAGTCCGGGGGCCCAGTCTGGGCGCGTGGACCTCCTGCGAGGCCGCGCGCTGCGCTGCCTGGCGGCCCTCGAGCATCCCCATGTCGGCCAGGGGCGCCCCGGCGGCCAACGCGCCCTCCTTGGCGCGCCTGCCCGCGCGATTGCTGCCAGCCAGCTCGAACTGCGTGGCCAGGCCGTCGCGGACAGCCGGCCGGCCAAGGTGGGCCGTCACCGCCGTGGCCCCCTGGAGCTGTTCTGCGCCCCCCCCTGGCCCAGACGCGAGCCCGCTGGTTCCCGGAGGGGGGCGCGGCCTCGGGGCTGGCCGCGCTGCGCGCGGTGGATAGGCGGTCGATGCGCAGGCAGAAGGCGCCTCCAGCCGCGGTGCCCGTGACCGCCTTCACCGCGTAGTCCTCGTCGTCTCTGGCCAGACCACGACGTCCCAGCCCGCGGCGAGCAGGTCGGGGCGAACCTTGCCCACTCCCGAACCGCCCGCGAAGATCTGCACTCCGTTCAGGCAGGGCCCACGCTTGACCCGCCGGTGGAGCACTGGAAGAAATCACCCACGGGCCGCTTCGTCCGCCGAAGGAGCCCAAATATGTCAGCGAAGAGCCCCCCGGCGAATAGCTCCGCGAAAGGGTGGCCAAAGACATCGCCTGCGCCAGCGGCCTGGTTCGGCGAGGGGTCAAGGAACTCGCGTCTCGATCCACCCTGGGCCTCGCACCTGGAGCGCCTGATAAAGGAAGCCGCCCTTGAAACCGCGCAGCCGGCAGTTTGCCGGGGCCGAGGGGCCCCGGGCCTGCCGCCCCGACCCTGGCCCGCGACCAGCTGCGCGCCTCAGACCTCGCGAGGTCCAGGGCCGGCTGCCAGAAGAGCGGGACGTTCCAGCCCCGCGCGCAGGGGCCCTGCAAGAGGCCACGCGTCGCGCGGCTGTCGACGGCGACCACGTGGCCGAAGACGGCGCGCGAGTGCCTCCGCGCGTCGAACTCGCCGCCCTCGGCGTCGGCCAGGCCCCTGGCCGCGCAAGAGCGGGCAGCCGCGCGTGGCAGCGGGGGGGCAGACCACCTCTACGTAGGCCATGAGCGCCGTCTCGGCGATGATGACGAATGGGCCGCGCTCCCAGCCGTTCCACTGGGAGAGGCTGGCCAGCCCCAGGGCCGCACCTCGCGGCAAGCGGCCTCGCGCCTCGGCAGCGCCCACTCGCAGCTGGCGGAGCCGCCCTTTCGGAGCTCCCATGACGGCGGAACCCCATGTGGCCTTGGCCGTCGGCTCTCCGTGGTAGGCGCGGGCGCGATCCCGCCCTGGCCTGAAAAACCCGGCGCGCATCCGCCCTCGGGCCATCGCGCGCCTCTCGGGCCCCGCCGTCGCGGTCGCTCCGCGGCGTGGCTCCGAAGCGGCGTCGCCCCCTGAGGGCGCGGCGATAGTCTTAAGACGTCCTCCAGCCCGAGGTCCCCGCCAGACTGTCGCATTAGGGCCATGGGCTTGCGCCTGCTCAGCGGCAGGCGGGCCCCCCCCAGACCTCGGCGCAGATGGCTCCGCGCGAGGCCCCCAGCTTCAGCGCCGCCCGCCGCGGTGGGCGGCCCCGTCGCGAGCGCCGAGACGTCGTCCACCACGTTGAGCACCCTGGCGATTCAAGCCGCCACCGCGTAGCTCGCAGGGCGGAGAGCAGGAGGAGCTAGGCCAGGGCGGCGCCGCAAGAACAGCCGGGAACCGCCGCGCCGTCGGCCGCGATGGCCTCGCTTAGGCAAGCGCCGACGCGCCCTCCTCGGAGCCAGGCGCGCGAAGAGTGCCTTGAGCAGGCGCGCGTCAAGACCCTGTTCCTAAGCGGCGGCCCGACGCTCTTCGTGTCCGATGTGTTCGTGGTACTTTGCAATATCGGCGCGAACAGAGGCCGCTTCCCCCCGGGAGTCCGTGGCGCGCCGCGACGACGCTGCGAAGCCAAACCGCTTCGTCGCGTCTCCCAGCCGAGGACGCCCCCCGAAAGGCCGACTGGTCGATGTTGCACCCCCACCCGGAGCAGGCCTTCTGGCGGATGCGCGACAAGATCCTGGCCGGCGGCGGCGGTGGCACAATGGGCCGCTGTCCGCTGTCAGGCATCGGCAGGAAGACCATGGTGATGGCCCAGTGCTCGCAGCAGCAGGGGCTGCGCCCCCAGGCATTGAGCAGGCCGGCCAACCTGAACAACAAGTCGTCGCCGACCTCCAGCAGAAGTCTCGGGTGGAAGCAGTCGCGTTCCAACCCTGCGCGATGCGGGAATTTGCGGGCCGCCAGCTTGACATCGTCCACCGCGATGGGCTGCAACGACCGGCCGCTGGAATGCCGGGGGGCCAGGTGCCCCTGAACGTCGCGGCGGGGTTTGGCCCAGAGAGGGGGCCATGCCGCCGGCGCCCCCCCTAGCGCTGGCTGGGCAAGTGACGCAGGGTCGGCCGCCCCGCGCTCCAGGATGGGCGCAGGCTCGCCGTGGGCCTCCTTGAAGACCTTGGGCAATGGAGTCCCGGCGCTCGAATGCTCGTTGGTGAACTCGACCCACTTCAGCTTGCTCGCTCTCGCCCCAGAAGCTGTCGACGACCGCGCCGTCGAACGTGCTGATGCCCGGGGCCTGGAAGTTCAGCGCCAGCCTCTGGGCAGAGGCGCGGAGCTGCTCGCCGCTCCTGGCTCGGTGACTGCCAGCCACCCCCCCCCTGGGCGGAGGTCTCACCTGCGCTTGGTGAGGTGGCGCACCGACAGCCAGAGCTGCGTGACAGGCGAGGCCCTGCCCATGCGGTCGGCCTGGACATCAGCCTCCGGCGGGGTGGTGACCGTCCTGGGGCCTTTGGCCCTGCCCTTGCAATAGCGAGCCTCGCTGTAGGAGATGTCGTGGAATGCTTGGAGCACCTCCTCCGCTTGCCTGAACCAGCCCTGCGCCTGCCCCTTGGGCCTACGTCGGGCGGGGGCCACGGCAGCGCGGCCGCCGCAACGTCTCTTCTATGTCTGGACTCGATGCCGAATCCGCGTTCCAGCTCGAAACGCTTGGGCGCCCGCCGGGTCTAGACTTGGGGCCGCTGCCAGCAACCTCGCAGCGCCAGCGCGACCGCCGCGCGAGGTCCGCTGGGCGTGTCCAGGCGGGCCTCGATCGAGCCGACCATCTCCTCCAGCTCTGTGAAAATGACGAAGTAGTCGTACTCGCTATCTTTGCTGGTGGCCGTGCCTGGCGCAACGATGGCGCCGCCAACGAGCTCGCGCAGCCACAGTCGGCGAGTTCCCTGGCCTCCACGTTCCAGTCGCCGCCGATGGCGATGGGCGCGTCGAGGTGGGCGCACCACTCGTGGCGGTCCTCGAGGAGCTGGCGGCTGGCGCCCTCGAGCCCGACCCCGTCCTCCAGGTAAAGCGAAACCATGGTGATGCTGGTGCCCGTTCTGCGGGACAGCCTGCGGGCGATCACCCTGTGCTGTCAAACGTGTCCACGGCCGCAGGTGGCGGGCCGAGCCCAAGAGGTGGGAGGTTGCCTCACCAGTCTGCTGGACTCCTGAGCAAACCGACTGCTGGCCACCACGGCTGGCCCAGCCTTGTGGGCCCGCTCCTCCGCCGTGGAACATGTAAAGCGAGCCTTCCGGACTAGCATGATGTGCGGTTCGATCCCCCGCCTGCGCATCCACGCGTGGACGCTGGTGGCCGCGTTCCACGCGTTGCCGTTGTAGGTGCAGAGGCGGAGGTCCTCGTCCAGTCTCCCTGGGGCCAGCACTAATCACCTCGCCGGGCAGGAGCTCAGCCAGCTGCAGAGTGCCCGTGGGCTGGTCCCTCCTGGGCTGGGCCCTCCTGGTCGAAGCTGCCTCCCCCCCCGGCGAGCATCGGCCATCCCCCCGTCGGGGGCCGCCGAGGGAGGGGCGACGTGGGAGGAGGCGTCGACCCCCAGCGCGTCCGCGGCTCCGCCACCGCGCGCAGAAGCAGCTGGCATGGAGGGTCTCTTTCGCCCCCTTGCCGAGGCCATCGGCCTCTTGCGCTCGGTGCGTCCGCCGCCAGCGCCCGACTGCCCACGGGGCTTGCTGGCGTCGCCATACCCTGTGCAACGCAGGCTGTTTTTTTACACCTCGTTCGCCCGTCTAGGAGGCTCCAGCGTGCTTGGCGTAACCATTGTCACCAAGGCAAGCTCCTGCCTCGACGCGCACAGCACTGCGGCCGCACGGCACAGTCGAGAGCGAGGCCGAGCTTACCGCCTCTGCGGCAAACTCGGGCCCGTCTCGCCATCACGCTGAAGATTTCTTCGGCACAGAACCCACCGTGGCCCATCGCCGGGGGCGAGCGGCTCGCCTCCCGACCCCGCAGCGAGGTCACCGCCGCCCGCCGCGCCACCCCTGGAGCACTGGAGTCCGGGAAGAGGGGCGGACGGCGCCAGCTGGCGGAGGAGGAGCGAAAGAACCAGCCAGGCGGCGATCAACGACAATTCTTAGCGAGCGAAGAACGGTATAACATAAACTTTTTCGCCGTCGGGGACACCTGCCCCAGGGCGGCTGGAAAGCTTCTACCCTTACGGTGGCACCGTAGGGGTATAAACTTTACAGCCGCCCAGGGGCAGGTGTCCCCGACGGCGAGAAAGTTGATGTTATACCGTTCTTCGCTCGCTGAAATTCTCACGCGAGATGACGTAGTGACCTCGCACGGCGGCGAACGCGGACCGCTGGCGCGGCACGCCAGTGGAGACGAGGGCGCCTGCGCGCGACCTTACGCGGGCAGCTTGCGCGCCAGTGTCGGCAAAGGCGGCTCCGTGTTCTTGCACCGCTCAGTTGAGCACGAAGCTCGCCACCAAGGCTTCACATGATGCCTCGAAGAATGGGGTCCGTCTCGGATTCATGCGTTATGTTGCCATCGTGCCGGTAGCCTTGCTGATCTATGTATGTACTTACTAGCACGTGTGCATTGATGCACCCTGCCAGCGGGAAACATGCACATGCGGCACGAGAAGGCGAGAGAGAGGCAATGATAACCTCCCAGGAAGCAACACGGGAACATCCGAGGTAGGCGCCGCGCCACCCCCTCCCCCCCACGCCGCCCCCCCCCCCCCCTCACCCCCGGCCCGCCCCCTCCAGCGCGCCGCCGGGGATCCCCGGCCGAACATGCCCCCGAACGTGCTCCTCGCGGACATCTCCGTCGCCCGCAACTGGCCCTGGCACTCCTGGGCGCAGAGGATGACTACCAGCCTCGAACGTATCCCTATCCCTAAGATTGACACGCCAAAAAGCGATGACAATCTTAGGGATGCACCATCAGAAACTGAGGGAATCCCTACGATCGCCATCGTGATGAGGCGATGCCCAACATAGGGATAGGGATAGGTTCCAGGCTGGTAAGCAGAGGATGATGGTTGACGACGAATGGGGGGGGGTCTGGCTCACGGGGGGACGGAAACCTCGGCATGGAATCGGAAGTGCATCGCCGACCAGTGGGCGATAGGCCCCCGGGTGCAGATCCGCGTGCTCCTGGGCGGGGATGGGCTATGATGGGCCTGTTTTCCACCACCACCACCATAAGCTGGAGGGGGGGTCCTCCTCCTCCTCCTCCTCCTCCTCCTCCTCCTCCTTCTCCTCCTCCTTCTCCTTCTCCTCCTCGCCCTCCTCCTCCTCGTCCTCCACGTCCTTCCCCCCTCCAACTTGTGGTGGTGGAAAACAGGCCCATGGGGGCAATCGGGCCCCCATCGGCGGTGAGTGGGCGACTGGGGGTCGATGCATCCGTCCCCGAGCGTTCCCCCGCTGACGCCGCTCACCCTGAAGAAGACAGCGCCACAGTCCACGTTCGGAGGCCCGTCCGCGCGGACTTCACTCGGACATCGGCGCTGCGCCCCCCTCCCTGGCGCGCGGAGCACGCCAGCGGCGGCGCCGAGGGCTGGGAAGTCCAGCGCCGATCCTAGAAATCCGTGCGGCCCTCCGGAAGGAGATCTACGGGGTGTGCCGATGCCGCTGCTCCCTGGTCTCCGGGAGCTCTCTGACCAGGATTCCGCAGCGCATGCAGCCGTCGCGGCGAGGGCCTTCCAGGAACGGGCATAGTGGTGTCGGTACCTCTCCCTCCTCTGAATGTGGTGCAACTTCTTCTTCTTCTTCTACTGCGAGCTCCTGCAGCTTCGCCCGGATCTCCGCGTTCCTAGAGGCCTCCCAAATGCGGCTCGAGCGCATGGGGTCGGAGGACCGCGCCGCATTGGCAATGCGTCGCCAACGTCGGCGATACATCGGCGACGTCGGCGTGGAGAAGATCGGACTCCACATCGAGCCGCATCGCCGATGCATCGGCGATGCGGCGCGATCCTGCGACCCTATCCACGGACATCCGACGATCTTATGTCTTCAATGCGCGGCCCCAGTTGGGGAGACGTAAGACTCGGGTTCGGGGGACTCGAGCTGGCCTGACGGGGCAGGCAGGAAAAAATGACGAGACCCAATCTGAGATTTGACGCGAACTCCCAATGCAAACATCCCACGAAAATTGGACCGTCAAAATCCAGGACGGGCTCGTCAACAAGCGCGTCCGCAAACCCGAGTGCCGGCGACCTCGAGTCTTCCCCGGCCCCGAGGTCCCGACCCCCCTTCCCTGGGGACGGACAGCGTGCCCCGCAGGCCGCAGGCGAGGAAAGGCGCCGGGACTGAAACGCGCACAGATCTGGGCCTGGATGCCCTGGATGCCCTGGATGCCCTGGATACCCTCGAACCCCGGCGCTCCTGGATGCCCTCGAACCTCTCGGGGCGCCTTGGCGGCCTCTCGGGCCATCTCGGTCCCTCTTGGGTCGTTTGTCGAGCAGGCGCCGACCGTCCTGGCAGTTCCCCCAGGACTACCACGAAGTGTTCTGAGAACCAAGGGATGTTCGGATAGTAGAAGCAAGGTTCTTAGAGCATATGCCCGCTGTGACAAGACAAGACGGCCTCAGCCAGAAATGTTCTAGAACATTTCGCGCGAAGCTCATGTTGCTCCCATCGTACTTCAGGACAACATCCCAGAAATAATGTCGAGCACCCAGAAAAGTCTCGACACAATGCCGAACGAGTATCGCCTCCCAGGGCCCGGCACGTGAACAGCTTTCTATTTCGGTACCTTCACGGTGCTCGAAATGGCAGTCAAGGCTAAAGAAGGTTGGAACAGCATGTCGGCGGTGGACAAACCTTCCTTTTAAAAAAACCTCCCTTTCGTGAAAGCGGCCTGGGACCGAAACCGACGGACCTGGACCCGCAGAAATGACGGCCGCGACGCCCCCTCGCGAACCGAAAACGGCCAAGTCGCTCATCGACGTGCTAGTGTAGGAGGTCTGTCCGCCCCCGAAAGAAACACGGGGGGACGACCCCAGCCAACGCCTCGAACAACAGCCCGCTCAGCCGCGGCGCGAGCGGCAGCTCCGAGCGGGGTGGCCGACATCTCCATGCGAACGACCCGGGCGCGACCCACGGTTCAGACACACTCCAACAAGGATTTTCCGGGAGAGCGGGCCAAACAATCCCACTGACGACGACGACGACGACGACGAGCACAGTGCAAAGCACCAGAAGGGCTAGTCGAACATCCGCAGCCGGGGCCCCCAGGAGAGGGCCAGGGGCGCCTCGGCACTGCTCGAGCCTGCGGCCCCCCTCGGGGACAGCGCGGGGGCCCCGCCTGGCGCCCCCTTGCGGCCCCCTTTGAGCCATGCAGGGCCAGGTCGGGCATGTCCGCCTCCGACGGGCGGATGTTTGGAAGGACCACAAAAAACATGGTCCGAAGTTACTCAACCGTAGTCTCAAATCCGCCCCCCTTGCGGGGCCATCAAGGTGCGAAGATTAGGCCGGCAGCTCCCTGTGCCAGTGGCAGTTCCCAGTTTCCACAGTTAAAGTCCTGCGTTCTGCTTCCTTACTGTGAATTGTTGCTGGACGAGCGAGGGGGGGAGCCGAAATGCGTCCTGGCTAGCGTCCCCGAATCGCGTTGTCTGAATTCCCGGGGGGTCGTGGGACACGTAAGAATATATGACTTTCGCCCCCCCGCGGCCATAATCCTTAGTAGATTACGAGATGTTCGCGTCCCCCCGAGGCCATAATATTCGTGTCCCCCAGGGCCATCAACCTTATGAAATTACCCAATACTCGCGCCCCCGAAACCATACATCCTTGTAAATTACACAGTATTCGCGCCCACGAAGCCAAACACCTTCGTAAATTAAGAAAGATGCGCGCCCCCGAGGCTACAAACCTTCGACAATTACACAATATTCGTGTCCCCAAAGCCATAGACCCTCGTAAATGACACAGTGATTGCGCCCCGGAGGCCACAACCCCTTGCAATTGATACAAGATTCGCGTCCCCGAGGCCAGACATCACTGAACAAAGTATACAATAGTTGCGCCCCCGAGGCCATACCCCCGCGAAAATTACACAATCGTTGCGTCCCCGAGGCCACAAGCCCTCGTACATTATACAATAGTTGCGTCCCCGAAGCTATAAACCGTTATAATTACCCAATGCTCGCGCGACCGAAGCCATACACCTTCGTAAATTCATATAGGCCCTCGCGTGAAGTCCCGACATTGCTTCACGTCAGCGTCCAGACATCCCAACACATCTCTGGCAAGTCCCATTCTAAGAGAGGGGGACTGGCGGCATGGGGGCGAAGCCCTTATGGACATTGGAAAATAGTGCCTAGACTTTGCTTGTTATCATGTTCGAAGATTCCTCCTGTAGAGGGACATGCCCGACTTACACATAGGGCCACCAGTGAGCCCTCTTCGAGAGGCCTGGAGGAGGAGTAGGAGGAGGAGGAGGAAAAGAGAGGAGAAGCGGAGGAACAGAGAGGAGGATGAGGAGGAGGAGGAGGAGAAGGAGGAGGAAAAGAGAGGAGGAGGAGGAGGAGGAGGAGGAGGAGGAGGAGGAGGAGGAGGAGGAGGAGGAGAAAAAGAGGAGGAGGAGGAGGAGGAGGAGGAGGAGGAGGAGGAGGGAGGAGGGGAGGAGAGAGGAGGAGGAGGAGAAGGAGGAGGAGGAGGAGGAGGAGAAGGAGAGAGGAGGAGAGAGGAGGAGGAAGAGAGGAGGAGGAGGAGGGGGAGGGGGAGGAGGAGGAGGAGGAGGAGGAGGAGGAGGAGGAGGAGGAGGAATTCCTGGGCTCCCGCCGCGCGGACTCCAGCAAGTCCCCGCGGGCCAACTCCGCGTGCCCGGCCCCTAGCCTCGCGAGACCGCGGCGGTAGACCGCCTTGGCGCTGCCTGGGTCCAGCCCGAGCGCCTCCGACGCGTGCTCGGCGGCCTCGGCGAAGCGCTCCAGCCTGAGCAGCGCTTGACCGCTCCCATCCCTACAAGCCTCGTCAAACATATTCAGAAATGGAACTTGAAATCCTGGAGCACGATGCTTTCGGGCACTTGTCAGAAAGCGCGTTCTTCAATGCTGCGAGGGTGGGGTCGGTTTTTGGACAACTCCGCGGCCGAGTCAACAGGCATCCGTCAGCATTGGAGTAGCGCTGACCCCACAATCACCGAATTCAGCAGTCTCATGTTTTTTTGACGAGGCTTGTAGAAGAAGAGAAAACGCAATAAGCATAAACTGTTGGCGCTCCACGCGGAGCGCCAAAAGGTTGTGTTGTGGCGTTGTTATTTCTTCGAGGATCCCTATACCCAAGGGCGTGGTCTCGAGGGGCACATCCCCCTCTGGGGTGGTGGGATGGCAGGGTTCGGAACGGGGATGGGGATTGGCGAAACAAGACTACCATGGGGAAACCGCTACTCCCCGGACCTCTCCCGGGGTGCGCAGAAGTTCGAGGCGAATCCAACGGTGGCGACGGGGGCCTCCCAAGAGGCCCGAAAAGGGGGAAACGGGCGGAGGGTAGGAGTACGGGTACCTTTTCCTCCTCTGATGACAGCCGTAGCTCGCACTGCGCCAGGTTCAGGAAGCACGCCAGCGCCAGCGCCGCTCGCGCCTCCTGCCGGGCCGCGTCTGACCATGCCTCCCGGTCCTGCAGGAGAGGCAGCGAGGCAAGGCCGCCGCTGCTCCACTGGGCTCCCCGGGGGGGCGCAGCCTGGCCGGAGTCTCAGGGAGCCTCTGGCCGGCGCGACGGTGCCCAGGCATGCGAGGCCCTGCCTGTTTCCAGCCCGAGGTCCCCAGAGGTCCCGAGCCTCTCCCTTGCTCGGGGGCGGGGTGGCACTGCCCTGACCTTCCAGAGTGCTAAAAAACAGCACTCCAGACCCATAGATCGATCTGGATTGCCTCAAACCTCGACAGGAATTAGGACGTCGACGTCCTGGTGCTATTTTTTAGCCCTCCTGGAAGGTCAGGGTGGGACGGGCCCAAGTGGGGGGGAAGAAGAAGAACCCAAATGGAGCCTTTTTTGGAGCCCTTTTGGGAGCCAGTGGGTGCCCAAAAAAGGAGCCCTCAAGGGCTCCTTTGGGCCTTTCTTCTTCCCCCCCCATTTGTCGGGCGTTGGCAGAACTGGGTTTCGTGGAACCTGGTTCAGTGATGTGTACTGGGGGACGCCCCCCCCCCCGCCCCGTTCCACTAACCGGATCTGCCGTCACCCGAAAAAACACCAGCTACGGCAGACCCGGTTGAGTGCTCTTGGCTAATGTAAGGGCTCTGGGGCCCTACTACTAACCAGGTCCCCTTCCTGGGGTCCTGGCTATACCCGAATCTGGGCTCCCCCCCACTGCAACCCGCTAGAGGGCCACATGCGAACCCTACCCCTACACCCCACGATTTCTGAGGGGGAGGGTGGGGGTAGGGTTCGCATGTGGCCCCCTAACCCGCCCGACTGGCTCGTCATTGCGAGCCATTTCTTGACGATCCCCGGAGGACGGGCGAAGGCCCGTCCGAAGGCCCGAAGCGACCGAGTATGAACCTGCCGCCGTGGCTTTCTGCCACGTCGCGGGCATGTCTGGGTGTCCTTCCTTGCCGTCGCTCGGACGTCCATTTCCCGTGCATGTTTCGGTTTCGTGCGTGTTTTTGTTGCTCGATGGTCCAGGATGGTCCTCGATGGCTCTCGCCGAGAACAAATGCTCGCGTCCGAGCGATGCCAAGCTTCTAGACGGCCTCCAAAGGGGTCGGAGGATCGCAGCGCATCGCCGATGCACCGCCGACACATCGGGGATGCGTCGGCAGTGCATCGACGACGACGGCGTGGAGAAAATCGGGCGCCACCTCGAGCCGCATCGCCGACACATCGGCGATGCGGCGCGATCCTCCGACCACATCGATAGAGGAAGAAAAAAGGCATACACATAAACGTTCGGCGCTCCGCGCGGATTTCTGGGATCTGCGCTGGAGCCTCCTCCCTGGCGCGCGGCGCGCCAGGGGAGGCGCTGGAGGCGCCACCAGAGGGGCCCAGGCGCCGATCCAAGAAAGCCGCCCAGAGCGCCAAAACTCCATGTTTACGTAGTCTTTTCTTCTCCGACCCATCGATGCACTCGGACCCCACATGGGTGGCCCAGGTCGGCTCCTCGGGGCTGCCCGCGAAGCCGAGCAGCGCCAGGGCGGCGCCGTAGTCCCGCGCCGCAGCGGCGCAGCTTCCCGCCCCGAAGCCGGCGTTGCCCGCCTCCTTCCGGCGCGCCGCGCGGGCGAGCCGCTCCTCCTGCGACAGCTCCGCCAGCTCCGCCTGCGGAGGGGCAGCTGGAGGCCTCCTATAGATGGTGTCCGAGTAGACGGGGCCGCAGGATCTCGCCGCCTCGCAGGTACACCGGCCAGGCATCGGCGATGCATCGGCGATGTATCGGCAATGCATCGGCGACGTCGGCATGGAGCACATTGGGCTCCACGCTGCATCCCCGATGCATCGGCGATACGGCACGATCCTCCGACCCCATCTGCTCCGACCCCATCTAGGAGGCCAGGAGCAACGCAAGGGGGGCAGCTCAGGGGGTGGAGGGGAACCCTTGATATCTTTTCCCCTGGACTTGTGTTTCTCCCTCCACAGGGGTGCACTCCAACAACAAGTGGGAGAGGCACAAAAAGAAAGGGAGAGAGAAGAACAAAGACCTGGTCGGGGGGTGGAACCGCACCCCGGCAGGGGGAAGAAAAAGGGTGGAGGGAAAGAATGAAGTGATACCCCGGAGGGAAGCATCGACCTGGAATCGGCGATGCGTCGCCGATAGATCGGCGGTAGCGAACCCGCACGGTCCTGGGCCAGGTAGGTGCAGTCTGGCCCCCAATCGGCGAGCAGTGGGCGTCTCGGGGCCGACGCATCCGCCCTGGAGCCGATCCCCCCCGACCGTTGCCCCTCGAAGGGCCCCCTCCTCAGACATCCGACGTCGTGCTCTCTTGTAACAGTGTGGCCTCCAACTAGTCTGGACCCCTTCCGGGGACCGCCCTCTCTGGGGAAACCAAAAGGTGCCAAGATCGCTACTCCCCGGACCTCTCCCGGGGTGCGTTCGGAGCAGAATTACGAAGCGAATCCAGCGGTGGCGACGAGGGCCTGCCAAGAGGCCAGAAAAAAAGACAACCAGAGAAGGGTAGCTTTAGGTCCGGCATGCCCTCGTAAAGGCGAATTCTGGAAGAGAATAAAATGTCAGCCAGCGTGGACCCCAAACAGTAGGTTATTGCGATATATGCAGTGCGATCTATGTGGTGCAATGCATGCGATGCAACCTATGTTATGCAATATATGCGGTGCTATATATATATATGTATGTGTGTGTGCATGTATAGTTGTACATATGTATATATACGTATGTATATATGTGGTGCAATGTATGCGATGTATCCCATGGAATGCAACTTATGCGGTACAAAACATGCGGTGCAATGTATGCGATACAAGCAATGTAATGCAGTATATGCGATGCAGTCGATGTGGTGTAAGGTATGCGATGCAACCTATGTAATACAATATATGTGGTACAATCTATGTGGCGCAATGTATGCGATGCAACGTATGTAATGCAGTCTATGCGGTGCAATACATGTGGTGCAATGTATGCGATGCAACCTACGTATCATAGTCTATGCGGTGCAACATATGTGATGCAATGTATGCGGTGCAATCTATGTGCTGCAATCTACGCGGTGTAATGTATGCGATGCGGCGACAGCGACGGGCGGCACGGGAGGCGACGGGCGGGGATGGCGGCGACGGGCGACACGATGGCGATTTCGCGGCGATGGTCCCGAGATGGTTAACCGAAGTAAGAACCCTAGTGCTGCAAGCACTGTTTGGGGAACATGACCAGAAACATATTCAATGATACCACAAACAAAATCGAAAAATCGTCAGCATACTATTCCCTAACCATCCTGTGGTGCTGGGTCCTCGTTTTGAAATAACGGTCCACGCGTTCTCATCATCCTCCTCCTCCCCCTCCTCCCCCTCCCCCCTCCTCCCTCCTCCCTCCTCCATCACCATCACCATCCCCATCCCCATCGCCATCACCATCACCATCACCATCACCATTATCATCATCAGCAGCATCAGCATCAGCATCAGCATCAGCATCAGCATCAGCATCAGCATCAGCATCAGCATCAGCATCAGCATCAGCATCAGCATCAGCATCAGCATCAGCATCAGCATCAGCATCAGCATCATCATCATCATCATCATCATCATCATCATCATCATCATCATCATCATAATCACCATCACCGGTTTCAACACACTCCTCACACGTTTCGTGGCCCCATAGGGAGCCCCACCGAACGTCCCAATGCTACCGTCTGCATGCGTCCCGCACGCCCAGTACAGCGTTTCGTGGCCCCATAGGGAGCCCCACCTAAAGTTCCAGTGCTACCGTCCGCATGCGCCCCGCACACCCAATACAACGTTACGTGGCCCCATAGGGAGCCCCACCGAAGGTCTCAATGATAACGTCCGCATGCGCCCCGAAAATTCCAAAGTTGGCATGCTCACCAACCCAGTACAGCGTTTCGTGGCCTCATAGGGAGCCCCACCGAAGGCCCCAGGGCCACCGTCCGCATGCGTCCCGAAAATCCCAATGTGGCATGTTCACCAACCCAGTACAACGTTTCGTGGCCCCATGCGAGGCTCCACCGAAGGCCCCAGTGCCACCGTCCGCATGCGTCCCGAAACATAACATTTGACAGTTTCACCCACCCAGCACAGCGTTTCGTGGCCCCATAGGGAGCCCCACCTAAAGTTCTAGTGCTACCGTCCGCATGCGCCACGCACACCCAATACAGCGTTACCTGGCCCGATAGGGAGCCCCACCGAAGGTCTCAGTGATACCGTCCGCATGCGCCCCGCAACATCCAATTTGGCATGTTCACCCACCCAGTACCACGTTTCGTGGCGCCATGGGGGGCTCCACCGAAGGCCCAAGTGCCACCGTCCGCATGTGTCCCGACACATAACATTTGGCATGCTCACCTACCCAGAACAACGTTTCGTGGCCCCATGAGAGGCTCCACCGAAGGCCCCAGTGCCTCCGTCCGCATGCGTCCCGAAACATCAAATTTGATATGTTCACCCACCCAATTCAGCGTTTCGTGGTCCCTTAGGGAGCCCCACCGAAGGCCCCAGTGCCACCGTTCGCCTGCGTCACGAAACATCAAATTTGACATTTTCACCCACCCAGTACAGCGCTTCGTGGCCCCATAGACAGCTCCATCGAAGGTCCCAGTGCTACCGCCTGCATGCGTCCCCTCCACCCAGTACAGCGTTTCGTGGCCACGTAGAGAGCTCCACCGACGGACCCAGTGCTACCGCCCGCATGCGTCCCCCCCACCCAGTACAGCGTTTCGTGGCCACGCAGAGAGCTCCACCGAAGGTTCCAGGTCTACCGCCCGCATGCGTCCCCTCCACCCAATACAGCATTTCGTGGCCCCGTGGGGAGCTCCACCGACGGACCCAGTGCTACCGCCCGTATGCGGTCCCCCCGCCCAGGGCAGCGCTTCGAGGCCCCATAGGGAGCTTCACCGAAGAAGATATTCACAATTGCGGTACCCACAACTGCATATGGTTGGGTTCTTCGCCAGGATATCTGTTGCCACTTCATGAATATTCCGCCTGTAGAGGGGGGCAGGCCCGACCGAAGGGTAGCCGCATATGGGTACCTTTCTCCCTCTGACTGTCATCCTGAGTAGCTCCCAGTGGACGGTCCCAGCCCCTGTGATGGCCCCCTGGAGGCCGAAACGTACAGTCGGGGTGCATTGAAGAGGACACGCGAGAGGACACTAGACTCTTCCTAGGGCCACACTGCTATATGAATGTAGAGGCATGGGTCGCGAGGCACAGGACACAAGGGTACCCTTGATGTGGGGAAACCAAGAAGTACCGATACCGCTACTCCGCGGACCTCTCCCGGAGTGCGTTCTGATCAGAACTTCGAGGCAAATCCAGCGGTGGCCACGAGGGCCTCCGAGGAGGCCCCAAAAAGGGGAAAACGGGCGAGGGGGTAGAAGGTATGGATACCTTTTCCTCCTCCGGAGGGTACCCTTGACTGGGCAGGGCCGACCTACTAATCAGCCTCGCCTGTATCGAAGGGGCCCTGGGACACACAGATAAATACACACAAGTAAAAATCTGCCCCATATTTCCGCATATGTTCTGGGTTTCTGTCCTCCCGCCCAATTCCCGTAGTCTACCATCTTTTCTGGGGGATCGACGCTGAATTGTGTCTTTGTGTGTTTTTTCCCTCCAGATGTATAGCCGAGCCCCTCCCGCCGCTCGTTACCAGCCTCGAACGTATCCCTATCCCTAAGATTGACACGCCAAAAGGCGATGACAATCTTAGGGAGTCGCCCTCAAACAATAAGGGAATCCCTAAGATTGGCATCGTGATGAGGAGGTGCCCAGCATAGGGATAGGGATATGTTCCAGGCTGGTAAGCTCGCCCTCCCGCTCTCGCCACGCGGCGGTGCCCCCCCCGAGGGCCTGCCCGCCCTCCCAGCGCGCGGGCGCCGCCGCGCCAACGAGCTCCACCTCATGCCGCCGCATCCTCGGGGGGCCTCCTCCCCTGACCTTCCAGGAGGGCTAAAAAATAGCACCAGGACGTCGACGTCCTAATTCCTGTCGAGGTTTGAGGCAGTCCAGATAGATCTTTAGGTCTGGAGTGCTATTTTTTACCACTCTGGAAGGTCAGGGTCCTGCGGGCAATGCTGACAGGATGCGGCCTGACTCAAGGAACGATGAACAATAAGGAACGGAGCCCCGCTCGGGGCGGGCGAAACGGGGGGGGATAGCAAAGGGGGGGGGTGAGACTCAGCTCGCGTATAGCCGATTTGCCCGGCGCCTCCTGGCGCCGGAGGCTGCCATGTGTCGAGGAAGGGGCCCCTCGTTGGGGCTGAAACCAGCTGCATGCAGCAGATTTCGTAACCCCCCCTTTCCCTATCCCCCCCTTTCGTTCGGCCCGACACTCTTTTTCCAAGTGAATCTAGGAAGTCCGAGGGAACACCAGGGGGGGCTCGCCGCCAATGAGGTAGCGGGCCCCTCTTGAAAAGTGAGTCTTCCTGATTCAAGCCGGACCCTGCATGTCCATTATCCGGTGCGTCTTGGACTGTCTCGGAAGGGGTGCCGCGCAAGGCCGAGGCGCACTGGAGATGGAGAAAAGACGAGCCGTCTCCGGTGCGCCTCCTGCGTCTGGGGAAGAGGGCCCCAAACTCCAAGACGCACTGGATGCGGCTATGAGCACTGCCCGCACGTCTGTCCCGCCGCGCCAGCGACGCCCGCGTCGGATATCCGCGCCGAATGCGTGCCTTGTCGAATCCGTGTCCACTCCGAGCCGGATCCACGGCGAACTCACGTCGAGTCCGCGTCGAGCCAACATCGGTGTGCAAGAGCAGACTGCCACACACGGGGAACCCAAAAGGTACCGATACCGCTACCCCGCGGACCTCTCCCGGAGCGCGTTCTCACCAGGATCTCGAGGCAACTCCAGCGGTGGCGACGAGGGCCTCCCGGGAGGCCCAAAAAGGGAGAAGAGAACGAGCGACGGGGCAGAGGTATGGACACCTTCTCCTCCTCCGAGTTCGCTAGACAGGAAAGGCACCCCGAAGATGCATAGGAATCCACCTCGAGGTCCAGGCAGCCCGCGGCCGCGCCCTCGGCCGCGCCCTCGGCCGGCCGGCGGGGCGGCACCGCGCCCCCCGCGGCGCCGGCGGCGCCGAAGGCCAGGTCCGCGTGCACGCGGAGCGAGGCCAGCTCCCCGCAGCGCACGGCTCGGGGAGGCGTGGCGCGCTCGGTGGCCACTCGTGGGAGCCTCCTATACATCCTCCTCCTCCTCCTCCTCCTCCTCCTCCTCCTCGTCCTCGTCCTCCCCTCCGTCGAGGCGTTGACCTAAGGAACCCCAAAAATAAGGAACGAGGCCCCTTTTTCCCATAGGTCCAACCTCGATGTCCAATGGAAAACCTCGGGAAAACCCGAGGCAAACTTTGGAACAATCAAGGAACACCGAGCCCCTCCCCAACGAAAAGGGTTCCTTCTTCAGCGCCCCGACTGTAGTCGGCCTGACTCGACCTGAGGAACCATAAATAAGGAGCGAAGCCCCTGTGTTTCCGGGTCAGTCTAGGAAGTCCGAAGGAGCACCAGAGGGGGCTCGCCGCCCAAAAGGTAGCAGAACGCATGCAAACCAAAGGGACGACCGAGCCCCTTTTGCAAAAAAAGTGTTCCCTATTCAAGCCGGACCCTGTACCGTCTCGTCGGCAAGTGCGAATCGACGCTGACCGACACCAAGTCACTGCTAATCGACGCTAGTCGAAGATGACCGACGCTAAATCGGCTCTGCCTAACCGACTCCAAGACGCTGATTGACGCAAATCGACGCTAAAGGCGGAATGAAGAGAGCATCCCAGAACTCTCCGGAACGGAGTTCTCATCGTCCCGGCCCCGTTTGAACGTAGCGCGTGTCCAATATTCTGTTTCAAACTCTGGGGCCAGAAACCATGTATGCTTGACTGGCCATCGTTCGGACGTCCATTCCCTGTGTTTTTGTCGGTTTCGTGCGTGGCTTTTTCGCCAAA
>CAUYUJ010000492.1:274286-291786 GCA_963575745.1 Prorocentrum cordatum
GGGAAGCGAGGAGGAGAAGGCCTCGTCAGAGGGCTCGAAGTCCCCCGGGCCTCTGCGAAGTTCTCCGAGCCTTCCCCGACGGCACAGAAAAAACTTCTCAGGAGGCGCGAGGGCTCGTGAGTAGTCTCGACGCCTCCTGGAGAGGGCCTTCTCCTTCTCGCTTCCCCACCTCGCTCGCCGTCGACTGACTGTTACCGTTGGAGGTCTGGGGGCGAACTCGAGCCCTACAGAAGGGGTCCGACCACAAGTGACGAGACCCTCCACAAGAAACCCAACCCTGAGACCCCAGGACGTCCACTGATTTTTGGCGTGGGAATGTCACGCTTTCAATCGCAGAACCATCGACACCCAAGAAACCCAGGGCACCTTGGAGGCAAGCAGGGTGTTTCATGGCATGGGTCTCCACTGCTTCTCGAGACCCATCCTCCTCGTCCTCCTCTCTCCTCCCTCCTCCCTCCTCCCTCCTCCCTCCTCCCTCCCCCCTCCTCCCCTCCTCCCTCCTCCCCCTCCTCTCTCCTCCCTCCTCCCCCTCCTCCCTCCTCCCTCCTCCTCCTCCTCCCTCCTCCTCCTCCTCCTCCTCCTCCTCCTCCTCCTCCTCCTCCTCCTGCTCCTCCGCCCTTCTCTCTCCTCCCAAGCAGGGTGTTTCTTGGCATGGGTCTCCACTGCACGCCTCCCCGACATGGTGGGCACGGCGTGCTCCAGGCCCGGGATCGCCTCGCCCCCTCCCAGGGCAAAGGCCAGCGGCGCGCCCCGCTCGCGGGAGCTGTCGGGCACCTCCCAGGGGGGGGCAAAACTGCGAGGCAGCGTGCGCATTAGGTCGGGCATGTCCCGCTACAGGCGGATTCTGGGCGAAAAATAAAAAGTAGTCAACAAATACCCCCCAACTGCTCAAAAATAGCCCAAACGTCGTACCCAGACGATTGTTGGACTATTTTCGAATATTTTCCTGTAGGAGCAGGACGAAGCCCGGGCGAAGACAAACATTCGGGGGAAGACACGTCGGGAATCTCTGAGATCCGGCGGCTCCGGAGGCCGTCTCGGGCGCCGTGGCCTTCTCAGAGCGTTCCGGAACGCTCTGAGAGCATTCCAGAACGCTCTGGAACGGAGTCATCCTCGCCCCAGCCCCGTCCGACGTGAGCAAGAGCACTCGGAGGTCCGCGGGGACTTGTCGGATCGGCGCTGGACTCGCCCCTGGGCTGCTGCGGGCTCGACCACGGGCCCATGGTTACGGTTACCCGCCGACCTTGAGCGGTCTGCGGTGGTCTTTGGCGGTCTTCCGATGGTCTTCGGCGGTTGCTGGCGGCCGCAGGGGAAAAAGCTGGATCATCGCACTCCGCAAGGGGTCTGTGACCGAACACGTCATGGTCGGGCCAGTGGCGCCGCCGCTGGAGCACCCCGAACGCCAGGAGGTGGTGGGGGGGGGGGCGGCGCCCATCCAGGAAAAATCCAGGCGGACCTCCGATCATTCATGTTCGGGGAATGTATCGGCGCCGCTGCTCCCTGAGCCTCTCGCGGGGTGCGCTCTGGCCGGGGCCCCGCGGCGAGTCCCGGCCGTGGCGGCGAGGACCTTCCAGGGACGGGCAGTGGCACGGATACCTCTACCGCCTCTGACCCTGCGACCAAACGCCGCGGTGCAAATGGCGCCACCGCGAAACCACTCGACCGAAGCCCGGGGCCCCATCCTTCGGCGGCACTCCCCGAGGCTGCATCGACCTATGCTGGCCCCAAGGCCCGACACCTGCGACGCGAGGATCCTGGCCATCGCTCGGACGGCCATTCCCTGCGTTTTTTTTCCGGTCTCGTGCGTGGATTTTTTGCCAAATGGTCAAGGATGCTCCTCGATGGTCCCCGCCGAAAGAACAATGCACAAGTCCGAGCGATGCCAAGGCTCTCATGGCCCTCTTAAGAGTCTGCGCGGCTTCGCCCGCGAGCCTCGCTCCCGCCGGCCGCCCGGCACACGTAGTGGACCTCCACCTGTCCGCCGGGCTCCGGGAGCGCGCCGGAGCCCTCGCGCAGCACCCGCTTCGTCAGGCGCCCGTCCCCGAGCAGATCCAGCGGCTCCGGCGGCGCCGGCGCCGCCGCGGCCGCCATCGCGGGCGGCGCGCTCCCACGGAGCGGCGGGCGGCCGCCCCTGCTTTGGGCCTGAGCCGTGCGTCGGACAGGCAGTGCTCGCACGAGGGAGGAGGGAGGCAGGAGGGAGAGAGGGAGGGAGGAGGGAGAGAAGGGAGGCGGGAAGGGAAGGAGGCAGGCGGAGGAGGAGGAGGCGGAGGAGGAGGAGGAGGAGGAGGAGGGGGAGGAGGAGGAGGAGGAGGAGGAGGAGGACGAGGAGGGGGAGGGGAGGAGGAGGAGGAGGAGGAGGAGGAGGAGGAGGAGGAGGAGGAGGAGCGAGCGGAAGCCGAGGGGCAGTTGGGAGAAGGAGGAGGAGGAGGAGGAGGAGGAGGAGGGGCACGGAAAGCAAAGGAGGGAGGAGGGATGAGGCTCCTCCCTCTTCGATCTGACCACACATCTAGGACCGCCAGTTCATCACAGGCATGGTCGCCTCCCCTCTTTCCCCCTCCCGACCCTCCTCCTCCTCCTCCCTCCTCCTCCTCCTCCTCCTCCTCCTCCTCCCTCTTCCTCCCTCTCTATGTTCCCTTCTGCCCATACGCTGGGCGAACGTGGGCAAGAGACGTGTGGTTCGCAGGGGTCCGCCACAACGGCCGCTGTCTTGGAATAGCCTGACTCTCCCTGCTTCAACCTCACTCCTGGGGATGCCCACGCGTTCCATTGTCCCAGGGGTCGGCACTCAACACTGAAGGGCCCTGGGACACGCAAATAAATACACACAAGTAACAGGATTCCCCATATTTCCTAATATTTTCTGGGCTTCTGCCTTCCCCCGCACTTTCCATACTTCCTTCTATTTTCGGCCGAATTGACGATTCATTGTGCCTGTGTTTTGTTTCCCTCCTGAAACACGTACATGGGAGGTGGACGCACGGACCCCACGTACTGCAGGTTCGTGCCGTGTCGACCCTGGCGTTGGTTCCTGACACCGCGCTGGATCGTTCAACCTTGAACGATCGGCCGTCTCCGCAACGTCCGATCGTTCAACATCGATCGATTCTGGGTCGCCCGCGGCGTTCAATCTTGAACGTCCGCGCTGGGGTCGCCGCTGGTCGACACGACGCAGACCTACCGTAATGATCTACCACCTGCCGTGGATCTCTCCACGTATGGTTCGGCAGCAGCCGCGGGCACTGTCGTGGTGGGCTTCTCTGGACACCAGCCGAGAGAGCCTTGCAGCGCGGCCAGGGTCCGGCCCTCGAGTGGCAGCACCGGCGAAGAGTTGCTCGGGGGCTGTGGCCACTGGCTCTTGTTCGCCTCGGCAGGCAGCGACAGCAGCAACGCAATGCCGTCCTGGATCACAGTCCGATGGCGTCCACTCCGTTCCGCTTCTCCACTCCCTCCTCCACCGCCTCCTGAATCTGCCGGCCTCTGATCCTCCGAGATATGCGGCCGTCAACCCCTCCCTGAGCGCATCCGCACTGCTGCGCAATCTGGTCCCAGGGTAGAGTTGTTCGCTTCCCTGGCAGTCTTGTGAACCATTCCTATGGAGACATCGTATTATGTAGCGACTGTATGCCCCAGTGTCGAACTACAGTGGAGGCCAGTCCACAAGAAACCTTCCACAAGAAACCCCAACCCTGGGCCCCTAGGACGTCCACTGAATTTTGGCGTAGGAGCGTCACGCTGCCCATGGCAAAGCCGTCTGAGTCCAAGAAACCCAGGGCACCCTGGAGGCAAGCAGGGTGCTTCGTGGCATGGGTCTCCACTGTATGCTCAAGCCGCGAGCTCATGTTGCCCTGCGTTCGCCTGTGCTCGATCTTCTGGTCTGCGATCGATCGGCGCGGCCCCGGTAGGGTCACGGTTCTGTGGGCCAAGTCTCGCGCCTCTCCTGTGCTTCAGGTGAGAGTCCGCCATTGGGTATGGGACTACCTGCCAGACCACCCCAACCCAACCCGAAAACGCGGGTTGGGGGGGTACGGGTTGCAGATCTGTTTTCTCAATGTTCCCCGACCCCCTCCCCCACACTGGAAATAGAGGGCAAATCGAGGCCTTCGGGTTGGGTTGGGGTGGTTCGGTGGGCGGTGAGGGTGAGGAGCATTTCCTGACTGGGTGTGCGGAGTTCTCTGCAGGGTGGGCTGCTAACGCCTCGGCTGTCCCGAAAGTATTGCCAAGCGTGCTCCTGAGCAGGGTGGCGTGACTCGTTATATTATTCTCTGCCGCCTCCTTGCGATCCTAACGGTTTTATGAAGGGGCCCTGGGACACACAAATAAATAGACACAACTAGAAGGATTCCCCACATGTCTCCATATTTCCTGGGTTTGCGTCTTCCCCCCCACCTCCCATATCTTCCCAGATGTTCCTAGGGAATCGACCATTGATTGTGTTGGTGTGTGTATGTGTGTGTTTTTGTTCCCTTCTGAACATGGTTGTAGCCGCGTCGTGTAAGACACTGCCGGCCACCCGCGTAAGGCCGCCCACCGCCCAAGGCCCCGTGCGCGCTCTCGTCGTCACTGCGCCCGCCGGGCCCCGTGCGCGCTCTCGTCGTCACTGCCGCCTCCTTCCAAGAGGAGGGGAGGGAGGGGGAGGAGGAGGAGGAGGGGGAGGGGGAGGGGGGAGGGGGAGGAGGAGGAGGGGGAGGAGGAGGAGGAGGAGGAGGAGGAGGAGGAGGAGGAGGAGGAGGAGGAGGAGGATCCACTGAGTCCAAGAAGAGCTCCTCTCCTCCTGCCTGGGGGGGCCCGCGGGGCGCAGGCTCGCGGCGGCGGCGCCACCGCCGCGGCGGCGGCGGGCCCCCCGGCGGCGGCGGCCAGCGCGGCGGCCACCTGCGCCTGCGCGGCTGGGCCTGCGGCGGGCCCAACGGTCTTTCGGGGGAGTCCCTCCTCATCTGTCCCTCCTCATCCCCCTCCTCCCCCCTCCCTCCTCCTCCTCCTCCTCCTCCTCCTCCTCATCATCATCATCATCATCGTCATCATCATCATCATCATCATCATCATCATCATCATCGTCATCATCATCATCATCCATCATCATCATCATCAGCATCAGCATCAGCATCAGCATCAGCATCATCATCATCATCATTCATCATCATCGTCCCCCTCTCCTCCTCCTCCTCCTCCTCCTCCTCCTCCTCTCCTCCTCCTCCTCCTCCTCCTCCCTCCTCCTCTTCGTCCTCCTCCATCATCATCATCAGCAGCAGCAGCAGCATCATCATCAGCAGCATCAGCATCATCATCATCATCATCATCATCATCATCATCAGTCATCATCATCATCATCATCATCATCATCATCATCATCATCATCAGCAGCATCATCAGCATCAGCATCATCATCATGGACAACATCACCATCATCATCATCAGCATCAGCATCAGCATCATCAGCATCATCATCATCATCATCATCATCATCATCATCATCAGCATCATCATCATAATCAGCACCCCCCTTTCCTCCTCCTCCTCATGTTACTCCTCCTCTGGGGGGCAGGCTGCTTCCCGACTAGGCGGAGGTTGGGGGATTCTCAAGTGGCGTTATTGAGGTGGCGTTCCGCGCTGCCCTTCCCGCCTCATTCTCCTCCTCATCTTCCTCCGCCTCCTCCTCCTCCTGCTCTTCCTCCTCCTCCTCCTCCTCCTCCTCCTCCTCCTCTTCCCCCTTCGGGGATCGCACTCTCGCGTAAAACTCCTCGAGGCTCGTGCCAGCCAAGTTAAACGTCATGAACAAAATATTTCGGGGTTCGCACTCCCAGCTTCTCCGCGCGTGGGACCCTGCGGCGCTCGTGCCGGGTAAGCTCCGACTCCTCGTAGTCCCCAGGGTCCGTGCCAGGTTTCGACAACAGACCTCGTCGGGGTTCGTGCCGACGCCCCCTGTCAAATGACCCAGGGCGGGTCACTACTGATGTTGTTCAGCGTTGACAAGTCGTGCTCAATGTGTGTCACGCGTGATCGGCGGTGCCCACGGCCGCTGAGTGCCGCGCAATTCTTGCCCCCGCTGCTAAGCATTGGTGAGCGCTGTTCGATGGTGGCCTCTGATGTCCAGGTGCTGCGCTGCCCTTGCTCAACGATCGACCACTCCAGCCTTGTGTGCTTGCGTTGCCTGGCATGCTATGCTGTTCTTGTGCCCTCGGCTCTGTACTGTTCCCTCGAATTCGGTTGTGTGAATCGTATGCTCTTCTCTGCTTCATTGTGTTCCGCTGTGTTCTGGTCTGCCAGGTTGCGCCCCACAGAAGAGGACCCCGCGGGGTCTCCACTGGTCCAGGGGATGTGGCGGCCGCGGCATGTGTCGGCCCACAGCCCTGACCTTCCAGAGTGCTAAAAAATAGCACTCCAGACCTATAGATCCATCTGGACCGCCTCAAACCTCGACAGGAATAAGGACGTCGACGTCCTGGTGCTAGTTTGTTTGCCCTCCTGGAAGGTCAGGGGAATGCCGCTCCCCTGTGCTTCTCTTGCAGCCGGCTCTGCTTCTGCTCTCTGCTCTCTGCTCTCTGCTCCTGCGCTCCTGAGGGGCACCGATCGGGGGGACTGCCACAAGGGGGATGCACCGACCTGGAATCGGCGATACATCGCGGATAGATCGGCGATAGGCTCCCGAGAGCGAATCCGCACCTTCCAGGGCGGGGTGGGGCCATCGGCCCCCTATCGGCGATCAATGAGCGATTGGGGATAGATGCACCCCCCCTTATGCCTATCCCCCCCTCCCGTTGCCCCCTTTCTCTGCTCCACACCATACCCCACCTTTTGCTTCTGCTCACCGGTACCCTCAGCTGACCCTTTTGCGAGCCCGCCGTGCTGTGAGAGGCGGTGCTAGCAACTACTTGCTGACGTCTGTGGGCCGTTGCTCATTGGCGGCCCACCGCTTATCAATGCCGCCAAGTTCTACCCCTGGAGAGCACTCGTGCTCTCTAATGCCCACTTGTACTCTTTGCTTGTCGCTGATTGCCCACCTCTGCGCGGTTCTGACAGTGCTGATCGCTGCCTGCTCACAGCTGATCACTACTGCCCACTAGTCCCAGCGTTGGGCACTGATTGGTCACCGCTGGTTGACATGTGATGCTGGCTGCTTGCCCAACGCTGATCAGTGCCGCGCAATTCTGATCAGCGTCTCTCATGGGGAATCGTTAATGCGCAGCGTTGCTCATATCGATTACTGCTGCGCCCTGTCTGCCCACTGTTTGTTCACTGATTGCCCACTGCTGCCCAAATCACGTTCGCTGCTGAGCGCGGCTGGTCACTAGCGCCAACGGCTTGCCCAGTGATTGCACGAGTGCTACTCACAGCTTGCTGTACCACCCGATGCTGCTCATTGGCGCTCACTGGCGCTTGCTCATTGGGTGCTCACTATTGCCCGTAGTTTCTTACCCCCCCTGGGTTTCTTTCAACCGTTTTAATCATTGGGCCATTGACAGGCAAACAAAAATAGCAAACAAGAGAAACGCTACGTTGGCTCAGCGCTTTGAGCTGCGTCAGTTCTTTAAGCGCTTTCACGCCGTCGCTGTGGGCCTTCATGTGTTCGAGGTTGTTGTTTGCTCTTTGTTGTCAAGAGCTGCTCCTTGTCTTCACTGCCGTCTTCGCTCCCCTCGGGCAGGGCGAAAGGGGGGGATAGCAAAGGAGGGGTTGGAGAATCAGGTCACGTAGCTGATTTTCCCGGCGCTTCCTGGCGCTGGAGGCGGCTACGTATCGAGGAATGGGCCCCTCGGTGGGGCCGAAACCAGCTGCACGCGGCAGATGTCGTAACCCCCCCCTTTCGGGGGTGGACAGACCCCCCTTTAGTAAAACGTGGTTTAGTGAAAACGACTTCGGGCCCAAACCTGGCGGGCGCAAGCCTAGAAAATAACGGCCACGGCGCCATCTCGAGAACCGAAAACGGACAATTCACTAATCGACGTGTCACTGTTGGGGGTTCTGTTCACTCCCGACCTTTCCCAATCCCCCCCACTCGTCCGGCCCGATCCCCATCTGCTGTTCCTGCCGCCTCCCGCCCCCCCCCCGCACCGCGCGCAGAGGACAACACTACACGCGCATGCCCGAAAGACGACGCCCCGGCACCCGTCGAAACACCGGCGGCGGGGAGCGGGTCCGGAGATATCCCGCGACTGGCCAGCAGCCACGACCAGAGAAGAGCAAACCGATGATCCCCCGGCCCCCTTGCGGGGCCATCGGGCTGCGAGGCTCAGGTCTGCTCCTCCCTGCAGCAGTTCCAGCTTCCAGCCTCCGAGTTTACGGTATTGCCCTCTGCTTCCCACTGTTCCTCGCTGCTGTCCGCGCGAGGGGGGGGGGGGAGCCGAAGACCATCATTTTTAGCACCCCCGATTCTCGCGTGCTCTGAATTTCTGGGGGGCACTGGGAGACGCAAAACTACATGAGATTCGCGCTCCCGACGCAAGAGTCTCTCGCAGATCAGACTGCATTCGTGCCCCCGAGGCCGAGACCCCTGGCAAGTTGCACAATATGTCCCCGAAGCCACAATCCTTCTTCTCCTTCTTCTCACATCATTAGCTCCGAGGTTCAAGCATCACAAGCTAGTTACAAGAACGTGCAACTTGCATCTCTCTGTCAGATCGGAGCGATGTCCCAGCTCTCTGGCGGGCCTAAAAACCCCCAGCTCCTGATACGCCATGTTCACCCCCCGTAAATTACGTCACATGTTCGCCTCTGCGGCCACGAGCCCCCGTAGATTACGCCACAGTCGAGCCTACAATCCCTCGTGAATTACGCCACGTTCGCGGCCCGAGGCCTCTATCTCCTGCAAATTACACCACATTCGCGCTCCCGAGGCCACGATCCCGTGCAAATGAAGCTATCTTCGCGCCCCCGAGGCCCCGAATAGCCCCCAGGAGGCCCCAGGAGGCTGTCAAGAGGGCCCAAGAGTCCCCAAGAGGCCCCAAGACGAGCCCAAGAGGCCTCCAAGAAGCCCAAAAGATACCACACGAGACTCCAAGCGGCCCCCCAAAGGCGCACAAACCGCCTCCAAGAGGCCCCCAAGAGGCTCCCCACGACACCCCAACACATACACAAGAGGCCTCAGACACACAACCCAGGCACGGTGGCCGGATGGGCCGAAGGCTACTAGGATCCGCCGCCCCCTGTCGATTCATCGCATGGTCCGATGGCTTGGCAGGTCTGGCCTCAACGTTCGGCCACATAGGCGCTTCCACGAAGGCAGGGGGCGGCGGTGATTCGCCGTAGGCGTCTTCGATCCGCCGCCCCCTGTTGGCTTGCCATGCAAAGGGTTGCCAGGCGTGCCAGATCCTTTCGATGTTGGAAATTGTTCTTTTCCGATCCCGCCAGGGCCTCGAAAAGACTCCAAAATCACCTCAACAACCGCAAAACATTTTCCAAGACGGCTCAAGATGGCCTCTAAGATGGTCTCGTTGGCCCAAGATGGCCTCCAAGATGGCCTCCAAGTCGCCAAAGATGGTCCAAGATGGCTTCCAAAACGGCCCGAGAGAGTCCAAGATGCCTTCAAGTTCGTCCAAGAAGTCTCCAAGACGGCCCAAGATGGCTCCAAGATGGCCTAAGACTGGCCAAGAGCCCCCAAGAGGCCGCCGTCTCCGTCGTCTCCGTCGTCTCCTCGTCGTCTCCGTCAATCGTCGTCTCCGTCGTCCCCAGTCTCCTTTCCCTGGTCCCTCGTCGTCGTGTCGTCTCCGTCGTCTCCACGGCGTCTCCGTCGTCGTCTGCGTCTCCGTCATCTCCTCGTTGTCTCCGTCGATCGTCGTCTCCGTCGTCCCCCGTCTCCTTTCATTGGCCGCTACTCCTTGAGCGCACCAGCCAAAATTTAGCATCGTCGTAGCTGAGTCGGAAGGTCAGGGCAGGGGGGGTGGTCCTGGGGGTGGCCGCCCCCCAGATACGCTTCCCCCCCGGGCGGTTCCAGGGCCAAGAGAAGCCCCAAGACGCGGCAGGAGTGCCCCAAAAGGCCCCCACGACGGCCCCAAGAAGGCCCCGATCGCCGAATGACCGGTCCCAGACGCCAAAGTAGCCTCCAGACGGCCCAAGAGGTTGTCAGAATGCCCCCAGAAGCCTCCAAGAGCACTCCAGAGAGGGACCCCAGGGCAAAACTCATAGTTTCCCCTTCAGATGTTGAAAGGTTTTGGCGTTGTCGCCTTGTCGGCTTCCCGACGCTCCGAGACAGCCCAAGAGGCCCCCAGGATCGCCCGAGAGGCCTCCAAGAGGCCCCCAGAACGATCCAACGAGGGCCCCCAAACCGCCCAACTGGCATCCAAGACAGCCCAAGAGGCCCCCGAGACGGCTCCCAATGGGGAGCCCAGACGGGGGACGCGAACCGACATTTCGAGCCCTCGGCCTGCCCTGACCTTCCAGAGTGCTAAAGAGTAGCTCTCCAGACCCATAGATCTATCTGGACTGCCTCACACCTCGACAGGAATTAGGACGTCGACGTCCTGGTGCTCTTTTGTTAGCCCTCCTGGAAGGTCTGGGTGAGAGGCTGCCAGGAATCGGGCGTTGGCAAAACTGGGTGTAATGAAAATGTGTACCGGGGGCGCCCCCCCGTCCCACTTCCACTAACCGGAACTGCCGTCACCCGAAAAAACACCAGCCATGGCAAACCTGGTCTAGTGATTCTGGCCCATTCAAAGGCTCCAGGGGCCTACCACCAAAGGGGCCCCCTTACCTGGGGTCCTGGCCATACCCGAAGGAGGCCCCAAGATCCCCCCCCCCAACCGGCGGGGAGGCACCATCGGGGTGGGCAGCCCAGCCGGCGGGCCCTGCGGGCACTCGGCCGGGGAGCCCCGCCGAAGAGCTCCGTGGGCGAGGGGAGGCCGCTGGACGCGCACAGCGCTCTCCCCCCCCAATGGGCCGTCCGAGACTGCGGCGGCCACGCCAGGTCGGCACCATCCCTCCTGGAAGAATGGGCCGCGCCACTCTTTTTGGACGCCCGACATGGGTACCGAAAAAAATGGGCACGGTGCCCAACAGCAAAGGTCGTCCCAAACCCACAGCGGCCGCTGTTGGGCGGGCGGCCTCCCGTCTCGAGTGGGCACAGGCCGCGGCGGCGCGGACAGCGAGTCCTGTTCAGAATGAGCAAGCACTGCTGCTGGGCACCGTGCCCCCACTCTTTCCGCGCCCACTTCGGGCGTCCAGACCCTCTGCCCCCCCCCCCCCTTCGGTGGTTCAGGGATGGGGTCCTGAGGGAGAGGGATGGGGGGACCCAAGCGTAGAGGGAGGGATCCGAGGGTGGACCCACGCCGTCCGAGGCACCTCGCCCTGAGGGCCCCACCCCTCGGGGCCCCATCTTCGAACCACAGACCCCTCCCCCTGGCGCACTCATTCCAGCCAGCGCGGCCGCCATGGCGGCAGTCGACTGCTGCGGCCTCCAGGGCGCGGCCGCTGCCGCATTGGGAAGGAGGGGGGCCCCATCCGTCCTTGCCTTCTCCTGCTGCTACCGTCGCCCTTCGCCTCGATGGATTTGGCCGCCTCTAGGCCTGATGGGTCCCTCGCCGCCGCGGCTGGACTCGCCTTCAGCTCCTGATCGGAACGCGCTCAAAGAAAGATCGGGCGGTCGACGTTTGGGAAGCCATCCCCGACGCCGTACTTTCCCTTTGTCCCTCCCGCCGTGGCTCTTGCACTCCCCCTCCCGGCTCCCTTTCTGGTGTGTTCGAGGTGAGCCGCATGCGGTTCGCACAACTCTGCCCACCACTGCTCAGGAGAAGGGCAAAACAAATCAAGACTGAGCTCTGCTACCAGACCTTCGGCTAGAAAGGCAGACCGCAGCGGGCCCAGCAACTCCATCCCCTTCTCAACTCCAGTCCTCTCTCCCTCTCTCTGTCTCTGTGTGTGTCTCTCTCTCTCTCTCTTTGTTTCTCTCCCTCTGATCTCTACCCCTCTCCCTGTGCGTCGTCTCATTATTATGTCTCTTTTTTGGTTCTCTCTTTCTCTCTGTCGGCATGCATATACGTGTGTATCATATACATACATGTACACATATATGAAAATAATACTCGTATACAGACTGACAGATCCGCCACCGTCTCTGGCGGGAAACGGAATGCCCCAAGGCTCACACCTGTGCTGCCGCCGCAACCAAGACTCTCATTTCTGATGGGGCCGGAGCTCTGGAGTTCCCGTCCGTCCCGGAGCCTTCCGGGGTCGTCTGGCTCTCAGGTGTTTCGTGCCACGTGTTCTGGACGCTGTGCCCGCCAAGAACGATCTCCTCGGGAGCGGCCAAAAGGGGGGCGTCCAAGAGGGGGGGGCGCAAATCATGGCCAGCGGCATGTGCGCGGCCCGGGGGGGGGGGCCAGGGACGTAATGAAATAAGAAGAGGCGCCATGAAATCTGAGGAAATATCATGGTCCACGCCATGATATCCACCCAACCTACTCACCCCCCTCTTTTCCGCCACCGATCTCCCGAACCCTCTGATGTGTCCAAGAGGCCTCCAAGACGGCCCAAGAGGCCTCCATCACGGCCTCAAGAGGGCCTCGAGAACGCCAACAAGAAAGATCCCAAAGAGGGAACACGAACCGAAATGTCGAGCTCTGCGCCCAAGGGGCCCCCAGGAAGCCCAAGAGGCCCCCAAGAGGGCCCAAGAGACCCCCCCAAGGGGCCACTAGGAGGCCCCCAAGAGGCCCCACAGAGGCCGCCGAGAGCCCTCCGAAGAGACCCCAAGAAGCATCCATGAGGACTCTGACCCACAATCCAGGCACGGGGCGGGATGGGCCGAAGTCCACTAGATCCGCCGCCCCCTGTCGATTCAACGCAGGGGTGCCTGGCGTGATAGACCCTCTCGGTTTTGGTTTTGGTTCGTTTTCCAAAAGAACTCCCCCTGGGGCTTCGGCCCGTCCCGCCGGCCACCCGGAAGGCGCTCAATTCCACAATTTCCTGCCCAAGACGGCTCCCTGAAACGGCCGTTTCGCTCGGGACATCCTCAACAAATCGCGAAGATGGCCCAAGATAGCCTCCAAGTCCGCCCAAGATGGTCCAAGACGGCCTCCAAGACGGCCCAAGAGAGTCCAAGACGGCCCAAGACTGCCCAAGAGGCCCCCCAGAGGCCTCCCAGACGGCCCAAGAGGCCTCCAAGAGGTCCTCCAGGAGGGCCCGAAGAGGCCAAAATCATTGATTTTCCAAAAAGGTTTTTGAAGGATTTTGGCATTTGCTTCTTCTCGGCATTCCGACGGCTCAAGACGGTCCAAGAGGCCCCCAAGATCGCCCAAGAGGCCCCCAAGAGGGCCCCATGACGGCCCAAGTGGCCTCAAAGATGGCCCCAAGAGGACCCCAAGACGGCCCAAGAGGCCTCCAACACGCCCAAGATGGCCTCCAAGACGCCCAAGATGGCCTCCAAAACGGCCCCGATGCGCCCCAAGAGGGTCCCCCGTTGGCCCAGAAAGGCCCCCAAGACGGCTCCCGACGGCGTCAGACGTGCCAGGAACCCACCAAGAATGGATTTCCCCGCGGTGTTTGACGGATTTTGACATTTCCTTCTTTTCGGTCTTCCGACGGCCCGAGACGGCCCAAGAGCCCCCAAAGATCGCCGAAAGATCGCCCAAGAGACCTCCAAGACGGCCAAGATGACCTTCAAGATGCCCACGTGTTCCCCGAAGGCTTTCCAAACCGATTCGGGGAACACATGGTCCGATGGCTTGGCAGGTCTGGCCTCAACGTTCGGCCACATAGGCGCTTCCAAAAAGGCACGGGGCCGCGGTGATTCGCCGTAGGCGTCTTCGATCCGCCGCCCCCTGTCGATTCATCGCAGGGGTGCCTGGCGTGCTAGACCCTTTCCGTGTTGGTTTTGGCTCTTTTTCCCAACAAAAACTCCCCCTGGGGCTTCGGCCAGTCCCGCCGGCCACCGGAAAAGGCGCATCCTCTATTTCCTGCCCAAGACGGCTCCCTGAAACGGCCGTTTTGCATGGGACATCCTCAACAAATCGCGAAGATGGCCCAAGATGGCCTCCAAGTCCGCCCAAGATTGTCCAAGACGGCCTCCAAGAAGGCCCAAGAGAGTCCAAGACGGCCCAAGACTGCCCAAGAGGCCCCCCAGAGGCCTCCCAGACGGCCCAAGAGGCCTCCAAGAGGTCCTCCAGGAGGGCCCGAAGAGGCCAAAATCATTGATTTTCCAAAAAGGTTTTTGAAGGATTTTGGCATTTGCTTCTTCTCGGCATTCCGACGGCTCAAGACGGCCCAAGAGGCCCCCAAGATCGCCCAAGAGGCCCCCAAGAGGGCCCCATGACGGCCCAAGTGGCCTCAAAGATGGCCCCAAGAGGACCCCAAGACGGCCCAAGAGGCCTACAACACGCCCAAGACGGCCTCCAAGACGCCCAAGTTGGCCTCCAAAACGGCCCCGATGCGCCCCAAGAGGGTCCCCCGTTGGCCCAGAAAGGCCCCCAAGACGGCTCCCGACGGCGTCAGACGTGCCAGGAACCCACCAAGATGGCCGAAGTTGGCTCGAAGCTGGTCCAAGACGGCCCAAGAGGCCCCCAAGAGGGCCTCCAGGAAGGCCAGAAGAGGCCAAAAACATTAATTTGTCCTGCGGTTTTTCACGGATTTTGACATGTCCTTCTTTTCGGTATTCCGACGGCCCGAGACGGCCCAAGAGCCCCCAAAGATCGCCGAAAGATCGCCCAAGAGGCCTCCAAGACGGCCAAGATGACCTTCAAGATGCCCACGTGTTCAGGATCGGTGCATACGCCCTCCTACCTTGGCCAGGAAGGCATATGCACCGATCCTGGGTCAAGGATCGGTGCATGCACATAGTTCTCTTCGCCCGATCCAATGCTCCCTGACCCCCCACCCACTGGACATGGAGGGCAGACTGAGGCCCGGACTACCTACCAGACCACCCCGGCCCCAACCCGAAGGCTCGAACTGGAACCGCACTTCGGGTTGGGGGGGTGCTTCGGGTTCCACGCGCTTCTCCAATGCTCCCTGACCCCCCCCCACCCTGGACATGGAGGGCAGATTGCGGCCTTCGGGCTTGGCTTATGTCGGGCGTGTCCCCCTGCAGGGGCATTTTCGACGAAAAATTAAAAATACCCTAAAAAATACACCAAAAATACAGAAATACTCAAAAAATAGTCCCCAGACTATTTCTGTACTATTTTTTCACTATTTTTGGGGTATATTTTATTTTTCGTCGAAAATCCCCCTGTAGGGGGACACGCCCGACTTAAGGCTTGGCCGGGATGGCCTGGTGGGTGGCGGGCGGCAGCGGCGGCGGCCGGCCGGCCGGCCGGGCGGCGGGCGCGCCCCGCGTGCGGCGAGAGCAGCTGCGCGGGGGAGGGCGGCAGCTGCTGCGGCGAGCGCAGCTGCGGGGAGAGCAGCGCCGGGTGCGGCGGGGAGCCCGGCTGCGGCGGCTGTCTGCGGGGCGGGCGATATTTATATCCACATCCAGTGAGTCTTGGAGTTTTGGGCTCCCTTCCCCAGAAACTGGAGGCGCACTGGATATGGATGAACATCTGGCCCCCAAAGGCTCGATTTTTATCCACATCCAGTGCGACTCGGCCTTGCGGTACCCCTTCCCAAACAGTCCAAGACGCTCTGGATATGGGGCGCGGACCCGGAGCCCCACCGGGCCGTGCCGAAGAGAGCGACGGGCGCCATGGGACAGTTTTTGAAGTCGGGCGTGTCCCCCTGCAGGCCGATTTCGGACGAACAGTTTTGTGAAGTCGAGAAACGCCTTAACAACTCATTAAATGGTAAAAAAAAAAACGTCCCATGATTACTTCTGAACCATTTTCGGATGTGCCTCCAGTAGAGGGACAGGCCCGACTTCAGGATAGTTCTCGGCCCCGCTCGCGACTCTCGCCAGGCCTCGGGGCCGTCAACAGCAGGACTCGGTCTAGGTCTAGACTGCTTGGGGGTCCAAGCCCTGGGAAAGCACGGCGTCGGGAATCTGGGGGCGGAGCCGCCGTTCGCCGCCGCCGCCGCCGCTTTTCGCCGCCGTGCGCCGTCGTCCGCGCCGTCGTGGGCGTCGGCGTCGTCGAGTGGAGGCGAAGGGGACGGAGAAGGAGAGCATGAGGACCGAGAGGCCAACCTCAACATCGACAGAAGCGCTCGGAGGTCCGCTTGTCACTGCCCAGGCGGGTGCAGGAGGCAGCCGCCCAGAGGCAGCCGCCCAGAGTGCCTCCCCGCGGGATGCGGCGCCCCCAGGAGACGCGAGAAGGCCCACCAGGAATCGGGGGGCAAGACAACGCACGAGCGTGGGAGCGGCCACGCCCGCAGCATGCCGGGCGTGCTCCGAGCATCGGGCCGGGCGGAAGGGGGGGATAGCAACAGGGGAGCTTTGAGAACTGACTACCTACCAGACCACCCCAACCCAACCCGAAGACCCGAATTTCGGGTTGGGGGGGGGGTATGGGTTGCATCTGTGTGTTTGTCGATGTTCCCGGACCCCCCCCACTAGCAATCGAGGGTAAATCTGAGCCTTCGGGTTGGGTTGGGGTGGTTTGGTGGGTGGTGAAGAACCAGCTCACGTATAGCTGGTCCTCCCGGCGCCTCCCGGCGCCGGAGGCGACGATGCATCGAGGAACGGGCCCCTCGGTGGGGCCGACACCGGCTGCGCGCAGCAGATCTCGTAACCCCCCCTTTCCCAAGCACCCCCTTTCTGGCCATCGCTCGGACGCCCGTTCCCTGTGCTTTCTTCGGCTTCGTGCGTGGTTCTTCCGCGAAATAATCAAGGATGCTCCTCGATGGTCCTCGCCGGAGGAACAATGCACACGTCCGAGCGATGCCAAGCTTCCGTCCGGCCTGCGAGAAAGCCTGCAGCGACCCGCGCCTCGCACGCAGCGCGCGGGCGCAGCCCGTGCCGGCTGCGACTGCGACCGCGCCCCGCTCCGTGCACCGCGGGGCTGCCGCGGGCTGGGGGCCGAGGCGCCCGCACAGGCTCGCGTGCGCCGCCGGCCGAGGACGAGCGCGCGCAGCCGCAGCCGCAGCCGCAGCCGCAGCCGCAGCCGCAGCCGCAGCCGCAGCCGCAGCCGCAGCCGCAGCCGCCCTGACCTTCCAGGAGGGCTAAGAAATAGCACCAGGACGTCGACGTCCTAATTCCTGTCGAGGTTTGAGGCAGTCCAGATGGATCTATAGGTCTGGAGCACTACTTTTTTAGCACCCTGGAAGGTCAGGGCGCAGCCGTGCCCGCGGAGCGCCGCGGAGTTGCTGCGGCAAGCGCGCTGGGTCTGAGCACGGACCGACCGTCCCGGCACTCCTATGTGCCTCCCACGGAAGTTGCCCCGAACCCAAAGACTGTTCTAAGAACAAGAAACAGTGTTCTTAGAACACACCACACCCCGATGTGTGAAAACAGGACAGTCCCAGCCAGAAATGTTCTAAGAGCATCTCGTGGAAACCGCAAAGGGTTCTCATAACATTCTTCTTTGGTAGGCCCATGGGCACGCCAGGACGCATCGCCACTGCTTGACTTGTGGCAGCTGCAGGCTGCTGCGGCGGCGGCGCGCGGAGCGGCACCTGGGAGGGGACGGGCCGGGGCCGACGTGCGCGGCAGGGC
>CAUYUJ010000492.1:296786-307178 GCA_963575745.1 Prorocentrum cordatum
TCGTCGTCGTCGTCGTCGTCGTCGTCGTCGTCGTCGTTTTCGACTTCGCCGCTCGCTTCCCCCCTTTTCTCTAGGCCCGTCGCCGTTCCTCCCACTTTCATCGGGTTCTCCTCCTCGAGCGCGCCAGCCACAGCGAAATTGAGCAAAGTTGCAGTTGAGTCGAAGGGAAGCCCCTTCCCTTTGATCCCTTCCCAGCCAGGTAGGGGGATTGGGGTCCAGGGGGTGAGGTCCCGGGAGGGGGGTCCCGGGAGGGAGGTCCTGGGGGAGGGGTCCCGGGGGAGGCGTCCCGGGGGAGGGGTCCGGGAGGAGGGGTCCCGCGGGGGGGGGGCCCGGGGCAGATACGACTCCCCATCGGGCGGTTGGGCAGTCAAGAAAAGCAGCAGGACGCGGAAACACTGCCCCAAGATGAAGATGCCCCCAAGACGGTCTTCAAGGACCAGAATCGCCGAAGTATCGGTCCAAGTCGCCAAAGTAGCCTCCAGAAGGCTCAAATTTGTCCTAGACGCCCCAAGATGCCTCCAAGAGGACTTCCAAGAGGATCCCAAGGGGCAAAAATCATCGATTCCCCGTAATTATTTTAAAGATTTCGGCATTCTCGCCTTGTCAGCTTCCCGACGCTCCAAGACAGGCCAAGAAGCCCCCAAGACCGCCCAAGAGGCCTCCAAGAGAGCCCCAAAACGACCCAAGCGGGCCCCAAGACCGAACAAGAGGCCTCCAAGACTGCCGAAGAGGCCCCCAAGACGGCTCCAAGGATGAGCCCAGACGGGGGACCCGAACGGACATTTCGAGACCTCGGCCTGAGAAGCTCTCAGGAGGCCCCCAGAGGTCCCTAAGAAGCCCCCCAAGAAGCCCCAAGAAGCCCCCGAGAGACCCCCAGGAAGCCCCAAGAGGCCCCCACGAGGCTTCCAAGCGGCCCCCGAGAGCTTCCCAAGAGGCCCCCAAGCTACCCCCAAGAGGCACCCAAGAGCGCTCGTCGTCGTCGTCCCCACTCAGGGTCGGCGGCACTGGCCGCAAGGCCTTCTCAGTGTATGTGTGTTGGTATATATGTATATATATATATATATATATATATATATATATATATATATATATGCGTCGGCGGCTGGGCAGAGGGTGACTGCTCCGGCGACCAGACAACAGGGGACACTCTGCACGCAAATTCAAGCAGCGGTGTACGAGGGAGGAGGAGGAGCCCCGGCGCGACAGGGAGAGAGGAAGCCGGGCCCACTCAGGCAAGTCAGGAAATATATACACAGACACCCTCCGACGAACTTTGCATGTACCTTCAGGGAGAGCGGCGGTGTGTAAAGTCGCTGGCTGTCAGTGGTGATGAATACACCGCCACCCTCCCCGAAGGCTGAAGGAAAATCCATGGGGAGGCGTCTGCGCAGATGCTTTGGTGGCGGACTCCCCCCCTCCCCCTGCACACCTCGCCACGCAGACATCCTCCGATATGATATCTTCAATCCGCTGCCCCTCCACTCACGACCCCTTCGCTGCAGCGCCCATTCTGCGACCCAGAGCCGTTATCTGGCCATCGCTCGGACGTCCATTCCCTGTGCTTGCTTCGGTTTCGTGCGTGGCTGCTTCGCAGGATGATCCAGGATGCTCCTCCATAATCCCCGCCGAGAAAACAAGCGCGCACGTCCGAGCGATGCCAAGTTATCGGGCCCCCGTGCCGACGGTGGCAGCTGAGCTGCCTGTGCCGACGGGGGGGGGCGCCCGCAGCCGTGCGGCCAGCGCGCGGGGGGAAAGACCCGCCGACCCCGTCGGCGGGTGCAGCCACGAGCGGCGACCACAACTACAGTCGGGGCGTTGACCTAAGGAACCCTAAATAAGGAACGGGGCCCCTTTCTCCCATAAGCTGAACTTCGATTCCCCATGGGAAACCGCAGGAAAACCGAGGGCAAACTGCAGAACAACAATCAAAGAAAACCGAGCCCCTCCCCAACGAAAAGGGTTCCTTCTTCAGGGCCCCGACTGTATCAGCGCCCGCGCCCTCGCGGTCTGGACCCCCGGGGGCGAGCCCGCGGGCACGCAGTCGCACGGACGCGTGCCGCGCGGGGCGCCTGGGAAGCAGGGGCGCTCCGCATTCGCGGGATCGCTGCCACGGGGCCCAGCCCGCGAGGCGGCGGGTACGGATGCGTCGTTCGCCCACGAGGCCAAGACGAGGCCAGCACAGGGGCAAAGTCGGACACGCACAAATCGGGGAGCTCTGAGGCCTGGCGGTTCTGGAGGACGTAATCATCGGGCACCGCGGGCTTCCGGAGCGTTGCAGAGCGCTCTGAGAGCGTTCAGGAGCTGTGGAACGATCTATCAGTGTCCTACAGTGGGGGCCCGACCCCAAGAGACCTTCCACAAGAACACCAGCCCTGCGACCCCAAGGCGCCCATACTGATTCTTGGTACGGAAGCGTCGCGCTTTCCATGGCCAAAAAACCATCGAAACCCAGGATACCAAGGGCACCCTGGAGGCAAGAAGGGTGCCTCTTGGCATGGGTCTCCGCTGCAGCCCCGCACGGGGTTGTATGCGAGGCCGCGCGAGGCCCTGAGCCGATGCCCCCCCCCCCCCCCTGCGTTGCCCGAGGCCCCTGCGAGGCCCTGCATGGTCCCGGCGAGGGCCCCCAGAGGCCCACAAAGCACCTGCAGAAATCCTCCCGCCGTGACTGCGTCGCGACTCGAACGGAAGCCTGGGAGACCCCGCCCCCGAGGCAAAACCCACACATCCGAGGACGTGGCTTTTTCGGTGCGCGGCGGCCCCGAGTGCCACCCCGGATTCATCTGTGATGGTCAACGAGCCCTGGAGTTAAGTCGGGCTTTTCCCCCCCCACAGGGGGATCGTCTACGAAAAATACTAAATACCCCAAACATACCCCCAAAAGGTCAAAAAAAAACCCAAAATAGTTCCCAGACTATTTTTTTATCTACTTTTTGATTTTTTGGGGGTATTTTCTTTTATTCTTCTTCGAAAATCCCTCTGTATGACGAACGGACAACACGCACCCATACCCATAGGGGGGTCGTTGGGAGGAGGACTGGCTTTGGGTATGGGTGCGGGTTGTCGGACCCTGGGGAACGCTCCCGTTCGAGCGGGGACCCCCATCCGGCAACACGCACCCATAGCCCTCTCCGACCCCCCTATGGGTATGGGTGTGTGTTGTTGGTTCGTCACTGTAGGGGGACAGGCCCGACGTAACCCCAGGAAGCATTTAAGACCCCCCCCCCCCCCTTCCGGCAAATCGATAACCCTTCCGCACCCTGGAAGCGTTACCTGGCACCAGGAGCCCTCCTCCTCCTCCTCCTCATCCTCCTCCTCCTCCTCATCCTCCTCTCCTCCACCCACGAACTTCCGCGAATTTGTTGTGTGTCCGGGTGCTAAACCTATCGTGCGGTTATTTCGCCCCCTCGGAATATCGAATAAAAATGCGGTGCTAAGATATCGCCGGGGGGGTTCTTAAATGCTTCCTGGGGTTAATCTTATCGTCGGAGGTCTGGGAGACTCAGTCCTCGAGAAAGGGACATCGCGCCCTCGGGCGGCGGCCCGCCCCCGAAGGGCAGCGCGCGCTCCCGGTGCGTCGGGACCTCGGGCAGAAGAGAGAGGAGGAGGAGGAGGAGGAGGAGGAGGAGGAGGAGGAGGAGGAGGAGGAGGAGGAGGAGGAGGAGGAGGAGGGGATGCCTGGGAGACTCAGTCCTCGAGCAAGGGGAGCCCCGGGGCTGGGACGCACGGCCAGGCGGCCTCGGAGGGAGGAGGGTGGGGAGGCTCTCTGCAGCTGCATGGGCCCTGCACCTGGCCATCGCTCGGACGTACATTCCCCGTGTTTTTGTTCGGTTTCGTGCGTGGCTTTTCCGCCGAATGATCAGGGATGCTCCTCGATGGTCCTCGCCGAAGGAAAAACATGCACGCGTCCGAGCGATGCCAAGGCACCTGCAGGCCACGCTTCCTGAGACGCCGCGGGTCTTCAGAATCTGTCTCTGCTCTGAGAGCCGCTTCACCGATGCCCGTCCCCAGCGGCGTGGCCTGGGCCACACTGGCCCGTTCACCTCCCTCGACGGGGACGCGGGTCGTTCCCTGCGGGTTCCGAGGGGTGCATCCCCAACCGGGGATGGGGGGGGGTACTTTGGTGGGGGCCTCGAAGTGGATGGGGACGGGGGAAAAGGGGGTCGGCTAAACGATACTGATACTCATTGGACGCCCGAAATGGGTACGGAAAAAATGGGTACAATGCCCAACAACAAATGTTGTCCCAAACCAACAGCGGCCGCTGTTGGGCAGGCGGCCTTCTGTCTCGAATGGACGCAGGCCGCGGCGGCGTGGACAGCGATTCCGGTTCAGAATGAGCAAGAACTGCCGTTGGGTATAGTACCCATTCTTTCCGTACCCATTTTTGGGCGCCCGAGTTATCCGGGGTAACTCGGGTCCGGGGTAACTCGGGTTCGGGTTCCCGAAAAAGCGAACCCGAGTTATCCCTGACCCGAGTTACCCCTGATGATTCGGGGCTCTGGGCGCCCGAGTTATCCGGGGTAACTCGGGTCCGGGATAACTCGGGTTCGGAATCCCGAAAAACGAACCCGAGTTAGCCCTGACCCGAGTTACCCCTGATGATTCGGGGCTCTGACATTTCGTTTGTGCCGAGGGATGGGGGTCGGATATACGATACTGATACTCGAGACCTGGCCATTGCTCGGACGCCCATTCCCTGTGTTTTTTTTCGGTTTCGTGCGTGGATGTTTCGTCGAATGATCAAGGATGCTCCTCGATGGTCCTCGCCGAAAGAAACATGCACACGTCCGAGCGATGCCAAGAGACTGTGGCGCTCCGCCGCCAGCTCCCGGCAGCCTGCCCTGCCGGCTAAGAAAAAAAAAACGCCGACGCGAGCCCCGGCCGCACCCCGAGCCGGCCCGCCCGGGCGACGCACGAGATCGCACGCGGAGGGGGTGGTCCTCGCTTGCCTCTTCTCGATCGTCGTCCTCCTCTTCCTCCTCCTCCTCGGTCCTCCTCCTGGGTCCTCCTCGATGCTCAATCCTCGATCCTTGATCCACCTCCTCCTCCTCCTCCTCCTCCTCCTCCTCCTCCTCTTCCTCCTCCTCCTCCTCTTCCTCCTCCTCCTCCTCCTCCTCCTCCTCCTCCTCCCCGATATCGTCTCCTCGATCCTCCTCCTCCTTTCCTCGATCCTACCTTCCTCTCTCCTCATCCTCCCCTCCTTCACTATCCCACCTCATCATCCCTCTCCTCTTCTCCTCCTCGATGTAATTCGATCTCATCCTCCTCCTCCTCCTCCTCCTCCTCCTCCTCCTCCTCCGTTCTTTTCCTTATAACTAACTCCTCCCTGTCGCACCCCGAGGCCAGTGAATAGGGCGGGCCGGGCGTTTCGCCTGAGACGTCCTCACCATATATGACTCGGATGCTCAAACAATGACAGCAGTTTCAGGGACTGAGGGCGGGTCGTTTTCAAAGTGTGGCCCTCGCCTTGGCGCCGCGCGCATTCGGGTAAAACGTGTGCGAAAGCTTCACGGATTCAGGGCGGGCCGTTTTCAAAATGTGGCTCTCGCATTAGCGCCGCGCACATTCGCTTTAAACATTTGCAAGAGTTTCACTGATTGAAAGCGGCTCATTTTCGAAATGCGGCTCTCGCCTGAGCGTGGCGCACACTCGCTTGAAACATGTGCAAGAGTTTCACGGATTGAAGGCGGGTCGTTTTCAACATGTGGGTATCGTCTTAACGCCGCGCGCATTCGTTTCAAAAGTTTGCAAGGAGTTTCACTGACTGAAGGCGATTCCTTTTCAAAATGTGGCTCTCGCCTTAGCGCGGCGCACGTTCGTTTTCAAACTTTGCAAGAGTTTCATGGGTTCCAGTGATCAACTTGCCAGAACTGGTGTTTTGGAAAGATTCAGGACTATGCGGGTGCAACAATCATTTTGATTCGCGGTGTTGACATCGAAAAATGGCATTATGGTACGATTCCGAATCGTCGAGACGCAGATCCGTGGCGTTGGAATCCCGACACTAATGTTTTGGCATGCCTCGGGATCTTCAAACGGCTGTCTTCCACCGAGGCAGCTCCCTCCATGGAAATGACCCGCTGTAGGGGGCCCATGAAGAGGGAGCTTAAGGGAGGGTTTACCCGTAAGTCGGGCGTGTCCCCCTACAAGGGGATTTTCGACGGAAAAAAAATACCCCAAAAATGCTATAAGATGGTTGAAAAATGCTAAACAATAGTCCCCACAATGTGTTTTAACATTATTTTGATTTTCCCCCTGTAGAGGGACAAGCCCGACTTACAATTCCCCTGGTTGTTGTTCCTCCTCGTCTCCTCCTCGTCCTCGTCCTCGTCCTCGTCCTCGTCTTCCTCCTCCTCCTCCCGCGCCTCCTCCTCCTCCTCCTCCTCCTCCTCCTCCTCCTCCTCCCGCTCCTCCTCGTCCTCGTCCTCGTCCTCGTCTTCCTCCTCCTCCTCATCCTAGTCATCGTCCCCTCCTCAACCTCCATCCTCTCCTCATCTTACCTCCCTCCCCCCCCTCGTCCTCCTCGTCCTCCTCTCCTCCTCCTCCTCCTCCTCCTCCTCCTCCTCCTCCTCCTCCTCCTCCTCCTCCTCTCCTCGTCCTCGTCCTCGTCGTCCTCGTCCTCCTCCTCCTCCTCCTCCTCCTCCTCGATCCTTCGGTCTGCGATCGCTTCTTTCGAAGCTGGCGCGGCTGCTGAAACCGTGGCTGCTAAAACGGCCCTCCCGGAAGGAAAGCACAACTTCCCGGAATGAGGCGCGGCACGCGAAACAGTCAACGGGCTTCTTCCCGGAAGGACGAAGACAACTTCCCGGAGGTCGATTTTAGCAGCCACGGATTTAGCAGCCCTTGCCCGGCTTCCGATTCTTGCTGGACGAGCGGGGATGCATGGAGACAAGTATGACTGGGATGATGCAACAAGAAAGGACCCCTATCGCTTTGGGAGAAGACCCAAGGTAGGAGGGCCAAAGACATGAGGGATAGAGGGAGTCTTGTCTGCAAATGTATCGAACCAATCCGCACAAATTTAATATCCTTTTTGCAACAACCGAACTTCCATGAGACCAAATCTTCATTGTGTTATTAAGGTTCGGCATTATTGTATTTTCGATGATGGAAGGCACCTCCTGGAAGGGCTTCATAAGAACACCGAGGTGCTACAGAACCTCGAGTAAGCGGCAATTGGACGGATGGTAAGCGGGATTCAGTCCAGGATGCAGCTGGATTGAACGGGAGTCGGTAGGACTGAGCGGCATGATGGTGGATTAGGCCAACGTCCGACCACGGAAATACTTACGCAGGACGAAACATTTTCCTCTTGAGGTGCAAGTGGCGACGATGAGTTGAAGTTAGTGACCGAGCCCCCCCTCCTGTCGAATCTTAACACGGGCGGGATCTGGGGTCCGCGGATCAGATTTCTTCCGGTTCCCCGCTTGACTTTAATGACATATAATTTTCAACGGGGTGAGAATTGGATCCACCGTAAAAGAAAACGAACACGGATCCAGCAATCTGAAATCGGATCCGCGCGGACGGACATCGGATCCACCGAAGCAAACGCCACAACCACAATTGGATCCGCGCGAACTTCACGGGATCCGACGGCGGTTACCTCACGCGCGTCTGCTCAAGACCTCAAGCCGTCGTTCAGGGCGCAAGAGGAACAAACTTTCGTCCTGGGGATGTCCTTGCGCCTGTGCTGAATGAAACCTACCACGAATTGCATCCACGGATATGAATATAGACTGGCGAGGAGTAGCCCGTCACTGAATCGGTAAATTCGGATCGTGTCCTGGCAGCTAGGCAGGCTGGTGCGCACGAGCGAGGCTGCTACACAAACGCGAGTGCGGAGGCAAACTGCAAACGAGAACCTCCGCGCAAATTTCTTGGATCTGCGCTGGACCCCCCCTGCCTGTGGGTCAAGCGCAGATCCACGAAATTCAGGCGGACCGTCGAAAACGTATGGTTATGGAATTGTTCCTCTTCTTTCCGGACGGAGGATGATCGGGTCGGACGAGAGAAGGGGTATAGTGTATAGTAAGGGGGGGAGGTCAAACCAGATGAGGACAATTCGAAACGCTCTGGGCACTGTCCGGTCTCCGGGACGTAGCCGAAAGCCACGGTAGTTCGACAGACTGCTCCGGAACGCTCTGGAACGAGCGATCCTCATCCTCCAGGACCTGCCTGGCAACGGTCTGATTTTGGTTGGGGGGCGGGGATCGGGGGCCTGCAAGAGTGCACGACGCAATTGACACAGCAAAGCGGGTGCCAGGAGGCCGGGACCCCGTGGTCGCGGCCGAACATCCCTGGCGGAGGCGGTCGGTAAAGACGACCGCCGTAGAATAACACTGGACTGAAGTCGGGCCTGTCCCCCCTTCGGTGAAGCTCCCTATGGGGCCGCGAAGCGTGCGTGCGTGTGTGTGTGTGTGTGTGTGTGTGTGTCTGTGTGTGTCTGTGTGTGTCTGTGTGTGTCTGTGTGTCTGTGTGTGTGTGTGCGTGCGTGCGTGCGTGCGTGCGTGCGTGCGTGCGTGCGTGCGTGCGTGCGTGCGTGCGTGCGTGCGTGCGTGCGTGCGTGCGTGCGTGCGTGCGTGCGTGCCGTGCCGTGCCGTGCCGTGCGTGCGTGCGTGTGTGTGTGTGTGTGTTGCGTGCGTGCGTGCGTGCGTTGGTGCGTGCGTGTGTGTGTGTGTGTGTGTGTGTGTGTGTGTGTGTGTGTGTGTGTGTCTGCCGAGATGGACGTGCGGTGGGCGGTGAAATGCATGCGAGCCCTGCCGATTGGGCATTCTGCAGAATTCCCCATGGGGCCGAGAATCGCGCGAGGGGTGTGCCGTAATGGCTGACACGCAGAGGGCAGAGGGCCCCCGGGAGCCGAAGGGCCGCTGTGACCGTTCGCGGCGCGAGGCCCAGACATCCGACGATGTGCGTGGTTCGGTCCGCGGCCCTGGAGGTGCCGACACCCTCCGGGGGGACGACAGGGCAGGATAGCAAAGGGCAGGGTAGCGGATCAGCTCGCGTGGCTGGTTTTCCTGGCGCCTCCTGGCGCCGGGAGGCGCCCATGTATATCGAGGACTGAGCGTGGCGGCGGGGCCGAAACCAGCTGCATGAGGCAGATTTCGCACCCCCCCCCCTTTCCCTATCCTACCCCTTGTCGTCCGGCCCGAAGCTTCCAAGGGGCCAAACCTTGTTTTGCCCGTGGATCCACGTTTGAGGGCCCAGGGGTCAGGTAGCGGGCCGAGGCGGGCCCTCTCGAGGCGGGGAGCGGGAGGCATGGGGAACCACCCATTCTTTCCGTACCCCATCTCGATGCTACCGAAGGAGAGGCACGGGGGAAACCACAAGCGGGGGAAACCAAAAGGTAGCGATGCCGGTGCTGCTCTCCATACCTCCCCCGGGGTGCCTTCTAGCCAGGACTCCGAGGCGAATCCAGCGATGGCGACGAGGGCCTCCCAGGAGGCCCCAGAAGGATCAAACGAGGGGAGGGCAGCGGCATGGGGCATGGGTGCCTGTGGCGATTTCTCGACGGCGTCGGCGAAGCATCGGCGACGTGGGTGCGGATGACACCGGGCTCCACATCGAGCCGCGTCGCCGAGCCATCGGCGATGCGGCGCAATCCCCCGACCCAATCTGCTCCGATCCCGTGTGGGCGTCCCAGACCAGTTGACAGGAGCTGCTGCCAGTCTTTGCCCTCGTCGCTCCCGGACACACAGGGGACGCGCAAGGGAGGGACCGCCTCGGGAGGAGACACCTCGACTTGGGAAGTCGGCGACACGCCGTCGATGTCCGGGGGAACCAAAGGATACCGACACCGATACTCCCCGCACCGCTCCGAGGAAGCGCTCTGACCAGAACGCCGACGCGAGTCCAGCGGCTGCGACGAGGGCCCCCGAGGAAGCCCAACAACAAGGAGAGAACGAAGCCAGGGGTAGAGCTATGGGTACCTGGTCCTCCTCGGAGTAGATTTAATTCGGGCCTGCCCCCCGACAGGGGGATTTTCGACGAAACAAAAAAAAAAACATAGTCCAAAAATAGTCTGGGAACTATTTTTCGAGTATTTGTTGACCTTTTTGGGGCATTCTTGCCATATTTTTTATTTTTCGTCGAAGATCCCCCTGTGGGGGGACACGCCCGACTCGAGAGCAGATCTGCTCCGAGCCCCATCTGGGAGGCCCCGGGGACAGGGCACCCCCGGAGACGCCACGCACGCCGCGGAGGGCTCCACGCCCGCCCGCGGCTCCTGCGCCCTCCGGCAGCTGCGGGCCGCCGCCGCCGAGGCCCTCGCCGCGCGGAGGCACCGTCGGCGAGGGGGGGGCGGGGCCGGCTGCTCCCCTCCTCGCCCCGGGGCGGGAGGAGGAGGAGGAGGAGGAGGAGGAGGAGGAGGAGGAGGAGGAGGAGGAGGCGGGA
>CAUYUJ010000492.1:307278-397278 GCA_963575745.1 Prorocentrum cordatum
AGTAGTAGTAGTAGTAGTACTACTACTAGTAGTAGTAGTGGTAGTAAAGTAGTAGTATAGTAGTAGTAGTAGTAGTAGTAGTAGTAGTAGTAGTAGTAGTAGTAGTAGTAGTAGTAGTAGTAGTAGTAGTAGTAGTAGTAGTAGTAGTAGTAGTAGTAGTAGTAGTAGTAGTAGTAGTAGTAGTAGTAGTAGTAGTAGTAGTAGTAGTAGTAGTTGTAGTCTTAGTTCTAGTCGTAGTAGTCGTAGTTGTAGTCGTAGTAGCAGCGATATTCGTCGTCGTCGTCGTAAGTATATTAATGTCTGGCGCAGTCCCTCAGTGCTCAGCAGCGCGAGGCTCGCCCGCGCTATCCAGGACGCTCCTCGGCCACGTCGTCGACGCCCCGTGAAAGGAAATCCCTGCATGCTGCTGCGTCTTGGCGTCTGCAGGGAGCTCCATGTGTGAAGAATGCTATCGCGCCGGGCCCCATGTGGGCGCGGAGGGCTGATGCCGCTTGCTCCTTGTGCCTGGCCCATTGCGGCTTCCTCGGATCCCTCCAAAGCCCCTGCAACTCTCCCCCTGCCTCAGTCGAGCTGCTTGCCGGCTCCCCCAGGGCAGCGGGCGCGCTGTTCTCGGCGCCGCCTGGCAGCCGCATGTGCGTGCCAAGCACGGGCAGGCTCGGCACCCAACGCGCCTGCGGGTCCGCCGTGGGCACGGCGCGCTCCGGAGGGGGACCGGGCGGCCGTCCTCGCCGCGCTCAGCCGCAGCACGAGGGGGCGGAGCGGTGACCACGTCAAGGCTTGCAGCGCGAGCGCGGCTGGCGTGGCGTCTACCACCAGGCAGGTGTCCAGTAGCTGCGGAGCTGGGCCCTCAAGCCCGCGCGGGCCAGCTCCTCCTGGAAACCGTTCCGAGCGGCCTGCTCTGCCACGGAGAAAGCCGCGGGCGACGGCCCCCCCCCCAGCCTGGCCGACCCCCCTCGCACTGTCAAGCGAGGTGGAAGCGCCCACAACATCGCGCCACAGATGCCGCGCTCTGTCCGCACTCGGGGAGCAGGGCACTCGCGGCCATCTCGTCTCGCTCCGCCATTGCCGCTCTGGCGGGCGCTCGTTCCCGCGAGGTCGACGTCAAGGCGGCCTCCAGCTCGAACTTCCAGCTGCCGCAGTCGGAGTTCGGTGCCTTTGGGTCTCCAGACCCTGTGCTGCCTGTGCCCGGCTGCGTCCCCGAGCTGGTCCTTCCTGGCCCGTGGCAACGCTCGCGATCCCGCGGCGCCCGGTGGAACCCGGGATTCGCGGTCGCACGCCGCTGCCTGATTGGCGGAGCGCCGGGGCCTCCCCGGCCCTGGCCCCGTCCTGGAGCGTGCTGGTGGCGGCCCACGCGATCACCTCGGCAGGCCAGCCCGGAGGCTCAGAGCACGTCTTCCCATCTGCCACGTGCCCCGCGCGCCAGCCTGAAAGCCTGGGCGCCGTGAAGAGGCGGGGCGGCCTCTAGAGCAGGCGCCTCGTCTCCTCATTGACGCTCTCGAGATTTTCGGGAGGGTGCGGGATACCTCGCGGCGACGGCACGGGGTGAGTCGCCGAAAGGAAACCAACCTTGACTTCCGGCCCCGGCTCTGCGGTGCGGGGCGCCAATGTATTGCTGACCTTGGCCCGCAACCCTCGCCCTGGTTCCCCAGCTGCCGCAAAGGGGTGGGCCCGCACCGCCCTTTGCTCGCCTCTGCTCGTGGCGGCAGACAATGGCACCCCCTCGCCCGTGCTGCACGGACGTCCAGACCGCGCCCCACCAGGACCCCCAAAACCACGCGAGGCGTTCCACCAGCGCGGCTTCGAGCAGGAGGTCCAGTCCCAAGAAGCGCACCCACTCCAAAAACTGCCTCCCGTCTTCCCGCGCGCGCCGAGACGTCTCCGAGGACCTCCGCCTCGCCCGGAGGACCGCGCAGGGCAGTCTCTCTGGAACCTGCACGTGCGCGGCGACCCCAGCCGCCAGCAGATCGCCCCGCGGCAGCCTCGCCCGCCACTCCCGGCCAGGCAGCCTCGGGGCCGTCCCCGGCCGGGTGCCGACCCGGCTGCCGCGGCGGCTCCCGCGGCGAGCGCCTCTGCCGATGCCGGCCTGCGGCTCGGTGGCTGCCGCCGGCCCCCGCGCCGCCGCGACGCTCACGGCGTCGCCTCGAGGCCGCGACGAGGCCGGAGCCCCGCAGGGGGGCGGCATCCAGCGCGAGCAGGACCGCCTGCCCCGCGAGCGCAGCCGCAGCGCGCCGGTCTCGGAGGCGAGGCCACGGGGCCTGCGGGAGGCTGGTCGCGAGGAGGCTGCGCGGCACGTCGGCCGCCCAGCCCGTCGCCTGCAGCTGGGACGCAGGCTGAGCACGGGGCTCCATCTCCATCCTCGGACATCCCCCGCCGTCCTGGGAGTGGCCCGTGGCGTCGTCGACACTCGGCGCCGCGACGGGCGATTGGGAGGGGGGAGGATACGACGAAGTCAGGACCTGGACAACATCGCCCCAGGACCTCGCGGGGATCTCTGAGATCTGGCGGTGTTGGAACATGTATTGGGCGCCGCGGCCGTCCCAAAGCGCTTCCCAGACATGCGATGTTTTTAACTTTATCTCTTTAATTAAAAAGGCCTCCAGAAGTCCCGGCTCTTTCCCCAGGGCCGGTTTTTCACCTGGAGCTGTTTTTGACCGTCTCGGGGCACATCGAAGGCACATCGAAGGCCCCAAATATCGAAACCAGCCAACAACCCTCCGTCTTCTTTTTTTCTCACGACGCGAGCATGGCTGGGTCTTCCCCTCCGCTTCTCCACTCGGCATCTGCCGTCGCCCGCCGCTCGATGACAATGCGCCAATAGGGAGCGAGGGTGGCATCAGCTTCCATGCTCTGCGTGCACAGGGCCTGGTGGAGAGCGAAGCTCCCTGGCGGGGGATGGGTCCAGAGGAGGGGCAGAAGATGCGATGAGCTTTGATATCTTACCATGGGCCTCCAAAGCGGGGTCCGAGTAGCTGGCCTCGGAGGACCACGCCGCATCGCTGATGCATCGCCGATGCGTCGGCGCTGCTGGCGTGGAGAAAGCAGGGCCCCACATCGAGACGCATCGCCGAGGCATCCGTGATGCCGCACGGTCGTCCGAGCCCATCTACTCGTACCCCCACTTGGGAGGCCTGGATTTACTCGAGGAGGAAGAGACGGTGGACGAGGAGGGGGGACGAGCGAGGAGGAAGACCAGACTTTCTTTTGCGCTCTGCTGCAGCAGGGGGCGCGGCGCGCCCAGTCAGTGCCGCAACCTTTTGTAGGCTGCTGTGCCCCGCTGGGGCGCCGCCACGTGCCTCCTCTTTTCGGAGGCATGCGCGGTGGCGGAGCGGCTGGGGACCAGATCCTTCTCCAGAGGCTACAGATTCTGCGCCCCTGCGCTGCCGATCTTGTGCCAACATGCGCCAGGAGAGGATCCGGTGGAGAGGGGCCAGTGGCGCAGAGTGGAGGCGGAGGAGGAGCATGACCGTAAAGTCTGGGAGACTGCGTATCCACTCTCAGACAAGAGGAGAAGCAAGAGCAGAAACAAGAGTACGACTAATGATTCTAATAATAAAAACAATACCCATACTCAAACACAATACTAATACTATAATGATATTACGACTAAGAGAAGTAATCATACGAACAATAATAATAATATAATAAGACACATCATAATTAGAAGAGGGTGAGGATGAGTAAGGGCCTCTTGTTTGGTGGTCTCATGCCGACCTCATGCAACAATCGATCCGCCACTGTGCCACATGCACCGAATCAAATGTTCTTTGTCCCTCTACAAAGTTCAGTGCTGAGTCTGGTGTATGGAACATTGTAACGCTCTCAGAGCCCCAGACCTCCAATTGCCTGCCGCTCTTGAGCGCTCTTGTGGGTCCTCGGGGCTTCCCACAAGACATCTTCAGCGCCCGAGGAAACATGGTAATGAATTCACCCCCCCAACATGCCCCCCCGAACTTTTTTTGGGCCCGTCTGACGCCGTCGGAAGCCGGTTCGGGCGCCTTTTACGAACCGACTCAGGGTCCTCTTGGGACCTTTCAGGGCCGTATTGGAGGTCATGGCCCCCAAGAAGAGCCCAAAGAGAGTCCCAAGACGGGGCTCGAGGGAAGCCGCAAAGGAAGGCAGCAGAGGCCCCACGACCAGCCGGCGGAGCCCCCAAGGGGCCGCCAAGGCGCCGCTTCAGCCCTCTCCCCCAAGAGCGTCCGCTCTCCGGCCACGCGCGCGGGGCGGCGTCTCGCCGGAGGCGGCCCCGAGAAGGCCCCTGCCGCCGAAGACTCCCCGCGCCACCATGGTGCTCGAAGCTGGCGCGGGTGCGTTCCAAGGAACCGTCTGAAAGCATGCCCGCTCCAGCGAGGCGGAGCTCAATACATGTAACACTAGGCGTTGGACAAAACACCTGAGGGAGAGAGAGAGAGAGAGAGAGAGAGAGCGAGAGAGAGACATAATGATGCAGACTATTGGTGTTGCCGAAGTGCACGGGCAACACGCTACTCTACAGTCGGGAACTTTTGCTCAGCGTGTCGCGGCGGCGGCCCCGGCAACACGCTGTGCCTTGCAAGCGGATCGCATGTCGCTCTGCTCCCCTTGGCGGGAAGATGGGAGAAGCTCGGGACGTTGACGCCTGGCGACTGGGACACGATTAGCGTGTCGCGCCGAAGCATGGTGGGCCAGAACCCGCCGCGCGACACGCTAAGCCCAAGTTCCTGATCGTGAAATCCTGCAATCATGCTATCCGTATTTTGCGGACCATCCTCTGCTGCCCCCAACCTTGTCACACGGCAGCTTCGGCTCTCGGAGCTTCCTGGAAACCTCGGTGCACGCCACACGTGCATGGGCGGAAGCATCAGCGCTGCACCAGCCTGCCAAAGGATTGTCTCCCCTAGGCCTTGCGGGATGGGACCCGGCGCCCCCGACATTTGGACCGCTGGCTCCCAAGGGTCTGGGCTTCTTGGAAAGCTCGACGCGGCCCAGGCGTGTTCTTGAAAAACCTTCCGTGCATCCGATCGTTGCCTCGAATCAGATTTACTTGTTTGAAGGGGCCCCAGGACACACAAATAAATACACACAAATAAAAAGATTCCCCATATTTTCCCATATTTTCTGGGTTTCTGTCTTCCCCCCCACTTCCCATATTTTCCCATATTTTCTGGGGAATCGAGGATTAATTGTGTCTGTGTGTTTCTTCCCCTCCTGATTGTTCCTGCCGTGCTGGCTGCGTCGCCGCTGGCCGGGTGTTGGCCGCCGCCCGTCGAGCAGGACCTCGTACGCTGGGCCCCGCAGTCGTGCCATGGCGTCCGCTCAGGAGCGTGGCTGCGGATCGTGGCGCGGACGGCCGCCTCCGAAGCAGCGCGCTGAGAGCGACCCTGAGAGTGCAGCAGCCGCAAGCTGACCCCCGAGACCGCCAACAGGCCCCGGGGGGGCTCCCCCCCAAGCCCCGGGAGGCCCGCAAGCCAAACCAGGCCCCCGGGAGGCCCCTGAGAGCCTCCCAGAGGCCCCAAGACGCTCCCCAAAAACCGCTTCCAAGAGGCCTCCCACTGTATCCCCACTGGCATCCAGGCGGCCTCGGAACTGCAATCCAGGCACGGCGGCGGGATGGGCCGAAGGCCAGGAGATCCGCGGCCACCTGTGGCTTGCGACAAGGGGTGTACGGCGTGCTAGAGGTCCGGGAGTGCTGTCCATGTTCAGGAGGAAGAGGGGCAGACCGAGAAAGACATGGAGCTGTGAGATTCATGCGCACGCTGTCCGGGCAGCTGGGGGCGAGGCGGCCCTTGCGCATCTTTGGCAATCTTCAGTGCAGTCCATCGCAGCCTGGCACGCGACCGTCACGCGGTATTGCGACGCCCTCTGAGGCTGCTTTTCGCGCTCATGTGCGTTTTTTTGTGCACTCAACGTTTTTTTTTTTTTTTTTTTTTTCTCTCTCTTCTCTCTCTCTCTCTCTCTCTAACAAACAAATCCTACTGGGGCTTCGGCCCAACCCGCCGGCCACCCGGAAAACTCCCCCACACCCACCTCGGTGGTCGAATCGCCTCCAACACGGCTGCGATTGCCCATCGATGGCCTCCAAGATGGTCCCATGAAGCCTCCAAGACGGCCAAGAAGGCTCCGAGAGAGCGCGAGATGGCTGGAGCATGTCTCCAAGACGGCCCGAGATGCACTCAAGACGGCCTAAGATGGCCTCAAGATGGCCCAAGAAGCCCCAGGAGGCCTCCAAGACGGCAACGAGGCCTCCGAGAGGACCTGCAATGATGCCCGGAGAGGTGCAATCACGGATTTCCATAAGTTTTTGGAGGCTTTTGGCTTTTGGCCCCGTCGGCCTTCCAACGGCCCGAGACGGTCTAACAGACCCGGACTCGCAAGATCGCCGCAAGGGCCCCAGGAAGCCCCCAGGGCGGCCCTGACAGGGCCCAAGAGACGGCCCTCAAAGCCTCCCAGACGCTAGAGATGGCCTCCAAGGCGGCCAAGATTCAGGAGGGGAAAAAACACACAGACACAATTAATCGTCGATTCCCCAGAAAATATGGGAAACTATGGGAAATGGGGGGGAAGACAAAGACCAAGAACATATGGGAAAAATGGGGAACATGTTCATTTGTGTGTATTTATTTGTGTGTCCTGGGGCCCCTTCAAAGATGCCTCCAAGAGAGTCCGAGATGGCCGAACGATGTCTCAGACACGGCCCAACATGCACCCAAAACGGCCCAAGGTGGCCTCAACATGGCCCAGGACGGGTTTAAGAAGCCTTCAGGAGGCCTCCACGACTGCCTATCAGAGGCTCCCAAGAGGACATACAGGAAGGCCCGAAGAAGCACACATCATGGACTTTCAACGGAAGAAGCACACATCGTGGATTGGCTGGATTTTCAACGGTTCGGTTTTTATTTTTTTGGGGGGGCTTTTGCACCTCTTTGACCCTCCGACGGCCCAAGAAGCCCCGAAGATCGCCCAAGAGACCTCCAAGAGGGCTCCACGACGGCCCAAGATGCCCCTCGGACTGACCGAAGAGGCCCCCTAAAGACGGTCCAAGAGGGCCCCGGGAGCGCCCGAGAGGCCTCGCCCAAGGTGGCCTCAACATGGCCCAGGACGGGTTTAAGAAGCCTTCAGGAGGCCTCCACGACTGCCTATCAGAGGCTCCCAAGAGGACATACAGGAAGGCCCGAAGAAGCACACATCATGGACTTTCAACGGAAGAAGCACACATCGTGGATTTTCAACGCTTCGGTTTTTATTCAATCGCTTCGCTCATTCCGCCGGCCCATATTGCAGCATCACTGGCGCTTGCCTGCGTGCCCGGGGGGTATTTGGGGGGCCTCCTGGGGCCGGTTGGGGGCTTCTTGGGAGCTTCCTGAGAGCCTCTGGGGGGTCTCTTGGGGCCTCTTAGGGGCCTCTTGGGACCTCCTGGGGGCTTCTTGGGGCCGAGGGCTGGAAATGTTGTTTCGTGTTCCCCCTCTTGGGGCGTTCTTGGGGCCCTCTTGGGCCGTCTTGGAGACCTCTTGGGCCGTCTTGGAGCCCTCTTGGGCCGTCTTGGGGCTCTCTTGGGGGCCTCTTAAGCCCTCTTGGGGCGATCTTGGAGTCGTCTTGGGCTGTCTTGGGGCTTCGGGAAGCGGAAAAGGTGGAAAAGCCAAAATATGTCCAAAACCTAAGGAAAAGCAATGAATTTTGCCTCTTGGGGCCCTCTTGGGAGTACGCTTGGAGACCTCTTGGAGCGTCTGGGGGCCATCTTGGGCGTCTTGGAGCGATCTTGTGGCATCTCGGACGCCTCGTGTACCATCTTGGGGGCCTCTTGCGGGCCTCTTGGTTTTGTTTGGGTCCTCGGGGACGTTTTCGGAGCCCTGTTGGTGCGCTCGTGGAGCGCTCGGGGGGACCCGGCCGGGGACCGGCCGGGACCTGGTCGGGGTACTTTTCGTCTGGGGACCCCCAGGGGCCGCCCCGCGCGCGCGAAGTAGAAACATTGTAGAGCAGTTACCGGAGATCGTAGCACGCCTCTGGCCCGTTGGGCCGGCGAATTTTTTTGGGGAAGCTTTTGCGCCTCTTTGACCCTCCGACGGCCCAAGAAGCCCCGAAGATCGCCCAAGAGACCTCCAAGAGGGCTCCACGACGGCCCAAGAGGCCCCTCGGACTGACCGAAGAGGCCCCCAAAGACGGTCCAAGAGGGCCCCGGGAGCGCCCGAGAGGCCTCCAAGATGGCCCCGTGATTGCCCAAGAGGCCCCCGCCACGGCCCGAGGAGGGCTCCAAGACTGCCCAAGAGGCCTCCACGACGCCCCAGATGGCCTCCCAAGCAGCCCTGAAGCATTCCAAGAGGGCCCTAAGACTGCCCAGAGAAGCCCCCCAAGACGGCTTCCGACAGCGTCGGGCGAGCCAGGAACGCCTCCAGGCAGCCGAAGAGGCCCCCAAGAAGCCCCCGAAGGCCCCCAAGCGGCCCGATGAGGCCCCCAAGAAGCCTCCAAGAGGCCCCCAGGAAGCTTCCAGGAGACCCAAGGAATGGCCGTGGAGGGTCCCAATAGATCTCCTCATCCTTCTCCTCCTCCTCCTCCTCCTCCTCCTCTTTCTGCTTTTTCCTCCCTCTGCTCACCCTCCACTTCCTTCAGGGCAAGGGGGGCGGTGACTCGCCGTGGGCGTCTTCGATGATACTGCGTCCTTGGTAAAACAAAGACGCACATCCTACGGAATCTGCCTGAACCCAAACGCGGACACGCTCGCCAACGCTGAGCGGCAAGCGCGAGCGGACGCAGGCCGTCGCTTGCCGTCGCAGGCCGCCGCGGTCCCAACCCCGCCCAGGGCGAGCTCAGAAGCGGAAGCCGAAGAGCGCCAGCACGGCGGCGGCCAGGGCGCTGGCGAGCGGGGAGGCACCGCTGGCCGACGAGATCTCGAGGCCGGCGCTGGTGGTGCTCCCGGGCTGCGCAGCAGCACTCTCCGGCTGCGAGAGGCCCTGCAGGCTGAACGAGCCTGCGTCCACGCCGGCGCTCTCGGCGAGCCGCGCCGCGAGCGCGCCCGCGAAGCCGTTGATCTCCTCCGAGTCGTCTTCCTGCGCAGCCTCGGCCTGGTCGGCCAGCTCCCGCAGCAGCTGCAGGGCACCCTCGGAGCCCCCGCTCGGGAGCTGGATCTCGTAGGCAACCGACCAGGCGCTGACCCCACCTGAGGATGCAACTCCTGGAAGGCCTTCGCAAGAACGAGTCAGGGCTCCTAAACCCGATTCAGGGGCTTCAAGTCACATTGGGCCAGACTGCGCCAGGGGTTCGGCTCCGATCAAGCCCGATTATGCGGGTTCTGCCAGATTAGCCCGGTTGGTGCACCAGCCCCGATGCTGCATTTGATCCACTAGGAGTTGCATCCTGGCCCACCGTTGGACGAGAGCCGCCGCCGTGCGATCGGGGAGGCATCCGCGTGGACGTTCGCCTTCCTGGCGCCGACGTACTCAGCGAGGACCGCCGCAACGGCGGCCCCGGCCTCGGCTACACTCGGCTGCACGCAAGAGTGACACAGGGCAAGAGTGACCTTTGGTGCGCGGCCTAACTGGCCATCGCTCGGACGTCCATTCCCTGTGTTTTTATCGGTTTCGTGCGTGGCTTTTCCCCCAAATGATCCAGGAGGCTCCTCGATGGCCGTCGCCTGAGGAACAATGCACACGTCCGAGCGATGCCAAGCGAACGCGTGCCCCTCGGGGACACCACCAGGCGCACAGGCCGCTCCGAGGGGCCACATTGGATAAAACAGGGCTAGGATCGGGATAAATCGCTCCAGAGCGTTCCGGAGCGCTCTCAGAGCGTTCCGGAACGCTCTGGAGCGGCCGCGGCGCCCAATACATCCTCCAAACCCGCCGATTCTCAGAGATTTCGAGTTATCCCGATCCGACTTTGTCCCGATCTTCGCGTCGTTTGATTGGACCCGCAGAAGTCACTCCGGCGAAAGGCCACCCTTTACGTGCAGTCGACCGGCCTGCGCCCGGGTCGCGCCGCCGGCCCCGAACGAGACGGCACCGCGCACGCTCGCCCAGCTCGGCTCGGCGAGGCCCAGCAGGACCGGGTTCGCGGCGCCATGCCCCGCCCACTGCGCCCACTCCTCCTGAGGAGGAGGAGGAGGAGGAGGAGGAGGAGGAGGAGGAGGAGGAGGAGGAGGAGGAGGAGGAGGAGGAGGAAGCATCGCTTCAGCGATCCCTATCCCCACTGGTGTGTCCTTGGCCCCCCACTGGTCAGCTTGCCCTCCCTGGGCCAGGATGTGTGCCCTGTCCCCATCTGGGAGGCCGGGTTGGTGGGTCTGGGATACTATGGCCCAGTGGGGATGGACATGGGTTAGACGATCCTGACCTTCTGTCCGCCCCCGCACTCGCAGCACATCTCGCCAGCGGTGAAGTCCGCATCGTCGTAATACCCGCAGAATGTGCTCGGCGCGGCGGAATAGCCGCCCGCACAAGTGTACCCCCCCTTGTCCTCCGCGGCCCCCTCGCTGGACACGCACTCCTGCTGGCACGCGCCACAGTGCGGGCACGTGTGCATGGCGAGCACCCCCTGGCTGGCGTCGTAGTCGACGGCGCAGAACGCGTGGTTCGGACCCCCAGGTTGGTATGTGGCGCAACCGCCCCAGCCAGCGTCGAAGGTTGCGGACCCATTCGCGCAAGCGCCCTCGGCGCCCCCCCCGCAAGCGCAGCAGGCCTCGACGGCAGACTGCCCATCGGTCGCATAATCGTCGAAGGTGCCCGAAAACCTCGAAGCTCCCCAGTTCGACCCGTAGTCGCCTCCGGAGGTGCACCAGCCGTTGTCGATGTAGTCGCCACACGTGTAGCCCTGAGAGTCCTCCCACCCGATCGTCGTGTCTATGCATGCCTTGCCCCCGCCACACGCCGCGCAGGCCTCGTCTGCGGACACCCCCTGCCTCTGGTAGTCGTCGAAGGCTCCCCAAAGCTCCATGTCCCACTCAGGCCCATAGCCGCCCGTGCTCGTGCACCACTGCTCCGCCGCGTACGTGGCGCAGGTGTTCTTATATGGCCTGTCCATCCACTCCTTTGGTGAATCGGCGCGCCCGTGAACGGTGAGCTGGACTGCGGCACATGCACAGCACGCCTGGTTGGCCGTCATGTTGAAGTTCTCGAAGATGCTGCCGTACGACAGACAGTTGTCCTCAGATTCGGCGTACCACGTGCAGTTGTACTTGGCGCCGTCCGAGTCGTGCCACTCCACCTCCCCGTCTGGCACGCGATCCTGGCAGCCCGCAAAAGCGTTGGGCGGCGCCGGGGTCGGTGGCGGGGCTGGCGTCGGCGGCGGCGCGGGCGTCGGCGGCGCCAGGCAGAGCTCCCAGCCCCCCTCCGCCTCGGAGGCGTCCGAGAACCAGTCGATCTGGGAGGTGGGCACGACCCCCGCGAGCGCCAGGCCTGCGGAGTAGGGGATGCCATTCACCTCGAGGTAGTCCCAGTGGGCCTCCACCGCGAAGCTGACCACCTCGATGGCCATGGCGTTGTCGGCTGCGGTATGGATAGTGCATGCCTGGTTGTTGCCGTAGTCACTCGGGTAGTTCGGACTGCGCACGCAATACCCCGCGGCCGTGCAACTGCCGCTGCTCACCAAGAAACTTTGGCCTTCCGGGAACTCGCCCAGGGTGGGGGCTGGCGTGGGCGCCTCCGTGATGCCTAGAAGAACAAAAACTGCCTACACATGAACTTTCGGAGGCCCGCGGGGATTCCTTGGTTCCGCGCTGGGCCCGCCTCCCCGGCGCGCGGAGCCGCCGGGGGCGGCGCCTGAAGCGCCGCCAGTGGGGGCCTGGCGCCGATCCGAGTAATCCGCGCGGAGCGGCGAAAGCGGGTGTAGATGAAGTTTTTCGTCTTCGAGATACCGTCGAGGACGTTCTGGATCCAGTTCAGCTCGGCAGTCACGCGGGCCCAAATGCCTGGGTACTCAGCGGCCGCACACCCGTACCCCCACGAGGTAGCGCCGTGAACGTACCACTTGCCGCCGCTCTCGCAGACCAGCGGGCCGCCGCTGTCGCCTTGGCACGCGTCGACGATGTCGCTGCCTCTCGTGCCCTGCGCGCACAACATGCTGGCGTCAATCACGCCGGAGCCGTACTTCGACCCGCACTCCGCGTCGCTGACGATTGTCACCTCGCCCTCCTGCAGCGTGTCTGGCTGACCGCCTTCCTCCGAGAGGGTGCCCCAGCCTGAGATGTAGCAAGTCTCCCCGCCTTTCAGCTCCATGCTGTCATCCGGCAGGCAGGCCGCCCCAACGCAGTCGTTCATCGAAGCCTCCTGGGCGAGCTCGATCAGAGCGAAGTCGTGCGACACAGTCTCCATGTCGTAGCTTGGGTGGGACACGACCCGCTTCACCGAGATCTCTTGCTCGACGCCGTCGCCGTCCTGGACGTGGTTGTGGTCTCCGAGCATGATGCTGAAGCTGTGGCCGTCTTCGACGCAGTGCGCCGCGGTGAGGACCCAAGACTCGCTGATGAGCGTGCCTATAGGGAACCCCCAGAAAAGTACTGCTACCGCTACTGCCTGGACCTCAGCTCGGGTGCGTTCTGACCAGAGTTTTGGGGCGAATCCGGCGGCGGCGACGAGGGCCGCCCAGGATGCCCCAAAGGGCGAATGCGAGGCAAGGGCAGTCGTAGGGGCACCTTTTCCTCCTTTGGGTGCCTCCGCACCAGCAGCCGCGCACGCCCGGGGTCTTCAGGCAGGCCTGCTCGGGGGACGCCACCGCGGCCCACGCACCCACCCCAAAACTCGGCCGACCGATGAGCCCAAGATCGGTGCGCAGGCCCCCCTGGCCAAGCCGGGAGGGGGCATACACACGCGCACACGCAAACAAACTTTTTGATCTGCGGGGCGAGAGCGAACCTCTTCCGCTAAAAGCTAGGCGGGCTACGCACAGCTTTAGTTAGGGAGACAGGGCACAGGAAGGCGGGGCCTCAGGCGGCCGGAGCCGGCGAAGCCCGGGGTGCAGGCGGTGCCGAAGTGGATGTGCAGGAGCAAATGTGCCGCGGACTGGTACCAGGGGCGAAGACCCGGAGGGTGGAGGAGAAGGTGTTGCCGTCGACGGCGCATCGCGAACACCAGCCTCAAGCGCTGCAGAGGGGGGCGTGCCACTTGACCAGGTCGACGCCCAGGAAGAAGAAGAGCACCACGAAGGCGATGTGCAACGTTGTGCCACGGGGTGATGCGGAAGAGGCCCGGGGTGGACACGCACACAAACACACAAAAACATGCAAACACGCACACACACAAGAGACAGCACATACGAACACACACGCAGACAACAACACACATACGCACACACACACACGCACACACGCAAGCACGGCACACACATATTCACACATGCGCGCGCAACACGCAGCACACAGCCCACAACACAGAGGACACAGCACACACAACACAGACAACACACAACACAACACACACACACACACACACGCGCACCGATCCCGTGCCCCAGGTGGCCCCGGCCATGATCGGCGAGGCGGTGGATCCTCGACGCCCCCCGACCTGCCACTTCCACTCGCACTCGCTCGCCGCCTGGCCGTTCACGATCCTCGTCGTGGCCGACCACCCCGTCTGGTCGGGGCCCTTCTCGCCGCACCCCGAGGCCGCTGCGCGCGCGAGCCAGGCGACGAAGAGGCGGCCCCACATCGCTCCGGGCGCGGGCTGCTCCTGGCTTCGCGCCGCGAGCATCCGGGAAGCACCCGCACACCACTGCCCTGTCTCGGGAGCGGCCAAAGAGGGGGGTGTCCAAGAGGGGGGGGTGCAAATCATGACCGGCGTCATGTGCGCGGCCCAGCGGGGGGGGCCAGGGACGTAAAGGAACGAGAAGAGGCGCCATGGGTCCTGCGGAAATATCATGGCCCGCGCCATGATATCCACCCCCCCCCCGAGTCATCACCCCCCTCTTTTCCGCCCCCGAGTGTCTGGCTGGGGCCCCCCCTCCGGGCCCAGGCAGGGCGTGCACGGCAGGCTCCCGTCGTGGCGACCAGGGGCGCTGGCTTCTGCCGCCGCGCGGGTCGTTCAGCCTTTGACGATCGGCGGCGCTTCGACCTCCAGATCGTTCCGGTTTGGCCTTCGACCTTGTACGCCCGCTGCGCGGCGGGATTTGCCGCCGCGTCGGCACGACCCGGACCTACCGTATGCCCTCCTGGCCGAGGCCAGGAGGGCACTGGCATGGTGCGTACAGCCGTCGTGCTACCACCTAGAGCGCCAAGCAAGGAACGAAGGGGTTTGACTCAGCAACGGCGAGCCCAGGCTACGAATAGGCTTCTCAACCTAGATCTAAGCAACGGCCCGAAAATCAAAGCCCAACCCCCCTGAGCCCAAAGTGGTCCTTATTCCAGCATCTTGACTGTGTGCCCTCGTGGCCGAGGCCAGGGGGGCCAGGGGGCCGAGGCCCTGGCATGGTCAGTGCAGATGCTTCCTGCGGCTCGGAGAGGGCGGGACCAGCGCAGGGCGCGGGGCCAGAGCAGAACAAAAGTCAGGGCCTCGAGCCCAAAGAACTGGAGCCCCAGTGCCTACTACTACGGAGGCCTTCGCGGCGCTCCGGAGCAGCGAGGGAGTGGAGAGGCGGGAGTCGTCGCCATCGTCGTCGCCCTCCTCCTCCTCCTCCTCCTCCTTCTCCTCCTCCTTCTCCTCCTCCTCCTCCTCCTCCTACTCCTCCTTCTGCTGAATCCGCGACCCAGGCACTAGTCCCCCTTTAGGACCAGTGGCAACCGCCTCTGCCTCGTCCTCCTCCTCTTCCGCCTCCGCCTCCTCCTCCGCCTCCGCCTCCTCCTCCTCCTCCTCCTCCTCCTCCTCGTCCTCCTCCTCGTCCTCGTCCTCCTCCTCCTCCTCCTCCTCCTCCTCCCTCCTCCTCTCCTCCTCCTCCCTCGTCCTCGTCCTCCTCCTCGTCCTCCTCCTCTCCCTCCTCCTCCTCCTCCTCCTCCTCCTCCTCCTCCTCCTCCTCCTCCTCCTCCGTCCTCCTCCCTCCTCCTCCTCCTCCTCCTCCTCCTCCTCCTCCTCCTCCTCCTCCTCCTCCTCCTCCTCCTCCTCCTCCTCCTCCTCCTTCTCGCAGCCTGGGCTCCGGGCGGCTCGACAGCACGGCTCGCCCTGGTCAGACGGGCCCCTCGCGCAGTGCACCGTGGCTTCTCAGCAAGCCCACCGCGACAGCGCTGCCTCGGTGGTTACAGGCGCCCACCCCCCTCAACGCGGCAAATCCCCAACATACCCTGACCCTGGCCCTGTCGACACTGCGCCAAAGCTAACCTGGCCCATTCAAGCTAACGTGACCCATTCCGCGCGGGCCGGGCTCGGTGTCACCGAGGCCCAGGTTGCGTTAGGTGGGCAGTCCGCGTTAGGGGGGGTGTACCCATTCGTTGGACACGTGCTCTGCGTATTCGCGCTTGCTCTGAATCGCTTCTGCCCGACGTGGTGTGCTAAGCTGCATGTTGACTAACAAAACTCATGCATCTGTGGAGCAGGGGCCGATGCTCTTTGACGATATTCGCGACCACTGCCACAAGACCAATCTAAAGGATGTGTGTCTCCTACCAGATGATTTTTACGACTTCGCCATCAGTCGACGCCAAATGATGCTGTGCAATCCGCCTTTTTGGGAATGTCTAGTGCCGTGGTTGCACGAGATGATACACCAGGGTTCCAAGAGTGGTCCATTAGCGCCTAACGAAACCTATTCGACCACCCTTCGGGTGATGAGGAGGTTGGTGGGTGGATGGTGAAAGGAACACCCACTGAAAACGGCTGCGATGATTGTGATGGCGGTGACATGGCGACATTGCACGATGACGCTCATGGTGAGAATGAGTCATGGTGATTGTAGTGTAGGCTACACAGCTGCGATGGAGCTCATACCACATAAATGCGATCTCGCATGCGACTCCAATCGACTGATCTCACCACCGGCTTCACTATCGATCTCATTATCGATATTGATTTCACGATCGATCGCACACTATCGGTCTTACAATCTATCTCGCTTTCGATCGCGCTATCGACCTCTCAACAGACCTCACTAACGATCTCACAGCGAGTGGCGTTCAGTACGATCGGGACATCAGCGGGGCAATATCGGGACATCATCGGAACACTAGCGGGCCAAATAAATGCCATCACAACGGACATTACAGTCGCGAGTTTCGCCAGGCCATTATGAAAGGCAACGGTAGCCATGGCCGCGGTGATTGCAATGCGTGGAGGGCTCGCCGGAGCGAGGACGACCACGACCCATGGATAGTGAGATCTGTTGTGATCGATCTCGCTATCGGTCCCACTAGTGATCTCACTATCGACCTCAGTCGATCTCACACAAGATCTCACCATCGATCTCAAAACGAACTTCACAACCGATCTCACCATCGATCTCACTATCGCTCACGATATCGATCGCACTATCGATCTCACTATCAACCTCACAGGAGATCTCACGAGACACCATCGGGACACCACGATGGGGCACCTCCAGCCACTGCGGGCCCCCCCCAGCCAAAGATCTGTCGTGATCGCTTTCACTATCGATCTCACGATCGATCTTATGATCACGATCGATGACGCAATCGATCTCGCTATCGATCTCACAAATGACCTCAGGAACTACCATCGAAACATCACGGCGGGACACCCGGAGCCACCGTCGGGACACCCCGCGCCACCAACGGGGCACCCCGCGCCACCGACGGGGCACCCCCGCGCCACCGACGGGGAACCCTCACTATCGCTCTCGATATCGATCGCACTATCGATCTCACTCTCGATCTCACTATGGATATCACAAGAGATCTTTCGGCCTCACAAGAGATTTTACGAGACACCATCGGGACACCGCGATGGAGCCACCCCAACCACGGCGGGGCACCCCCAACCAAAGATCCGTTGCGATCGATCTCACTATCGATCGATCGATCTCACGATCGATCACACGATCGCTATCGATATTGCAATCGATCTCACTGTCGATCCCAAAACTGATCTCACGAGGCACCATTGAGACACCACGGCGGGACACCCGGAGCCACCGGGGGGACACCCCGCGCCACCGACGGGGCACCCCCGGGCCACCGACGGGACCTCGCCCGCACGCACGACACGAACACGAAACCGAAACCGACTTCCCGCTGGGGGGCTCTCCGTTTCTATGCGATCTCCCCCCCGATCACCGATCGATCTCACTAGAGATCTCGCTGTCGAGCTCACAGGAGATCTCACGAGACACCATCGGGACGCCACGATAGGGGCACCCTCAGCCACGATGGGGCACCCCCAGCCAAAGATCTGCTGTGATCGATCTCACTATCGATCCCAGCATCGACCTCACCATCGATCACTCGATCTCACGATCGACCACACGATGACGACCAACGACGCAATCGATCCCACCATCGATCTCACAACTGACCCCACGAGCTACACCATCGAGACAGCGCGGCGGGACACCCGGAGCCACCGGCGGGACACCCCCGCGCCACCGACGGGGCACCCCGCGCCACCGACGGGACCTCGCCCGCGCCACCGACAAGCACCGGCGGGACACTGACGCCGGCTCCGCAGCACCCCGCCACGGCGGCAGCATGCCTCTCGCGCGCCCACGCAGCTTCGCCGCGCCCGCACGCGCGGCACGAGCACGAGGCCGAAGCCGACTTCCCGGCGGGGGGCGCTCCATTCCACTGCGATCTCCCCCCCCAGATCTCCGATGCAGAACGTCCCTCGAGAGCACACCAGGCGCGTTGCAGAGAGGCCGCAGGCAAGATGCATGTGCTCGGTCTTTGGAGGAGGGGGTTTCGCCGAGTGGATTGACTTCAGCATGACTGCGAGAGGGCCCAAGAGGCCCCAGAAGGACCCAACAGAGGCTGAAGAGGGATTCGAAGAGCCCGAAAGACCTTCCATAGGGGGCTCCCTCTTGCCCCGAAGCTTGCATTCTCCCTAAGAGCGTTTCGGTAGAGGGCTCTAACAACATAAAGCAAAGGCCACGGGTGAGTCTCCCGAGGGAGGCAGAGCAGGAGGAGGATGTGGATGGGAGAGAAGGGAGAGGCAGGAGGAGGAGGAGGAGGAGGAGGAGGAGGAGGAGGAGGAGGAGGAGGAGGAGGAGGAGGAGGAGGAGGAGGAGGAGGAGGAGGAGGACGGAGGAGGAGGAGGAGGAGGAGGAGGAGGAGGAGGAGGAGGAGGAGGAGGAGAGGAGGAGGAGGAGGAGGAGGAGGAGGAGGAGGAGGAGGAGGAGGAGGAGGAGGAGGAGGAGGAGGAGAGGAGGAGGAGGAGGAGGAGGAGGAGCAGGAGCAGGAGGAGGAGGAGGAGGAGGAGGAGGAGGAGGAGGAGGAGGAGGAGGAGATCGCCCCGTCCAGCCGCCGTTTCGCCCGAGACTTCCTCACCGCTTAAGGAAGTATCGTGCTCTCGCCGCCATGCCGGCTACATTTTTGGTCCGGACGGCCACGCTCCCCTGGGCAAAAACGCCGAAGTTCACACGGCCGTGCTCTCACCCTCGACCCGCCGCTTCGCCTTTGCTGCTGTTCGGGTGCTTTGCTGGGGGTGCTCTGGGGGATGCTTGGGCCGATCCCCGTTGTGGCTTGACTCGTGCCCTCGTGTCTTGCTCCAGTGCCACCCCTCGACCTGCCTCCTTTCAGAAGCTCGTCGAGGAATCGGGAATCAACATGCAGACAGAAAGGCGGCGCGATGCGTTCAGTGGCCGTTGGAAAACTACCCAGCGGCTGATCAAGTTGTGCTCTTCATGTGCAGCTTTCCTTCAGGCGAGCGGCTGCCACACCTGCGCGTGTAAGCGGTCAGGCTCGGCGGGCATCCGCCGGGGGGCCTCTTGTGCAGCACGCGCAGCAGCAGATGCCGATCCAGTCGAGGCGTGGCGGGGGTCAGAATCCCGGCGCGAGGATCCAGGCCACATTGAGGGGTCATTCTGGGAGCTTCCGCCCTCGGTGGAACAACTGTGGAGCTATAGTTTCACCACGGGTATCGGCGCTGCGCACGCGACCACCTCCTTTCGCACGTGGTCAATAATCAACAGGCCGATCCCCTGGAGTCGAGCATCGATCAAAGCCCAATGAATTCGGCAATCAAGCTTTTCTCCAGTGGGGGGTCTTAGACCGCAGGGACGGCAGAGCAAGCCATCACGAAACTCCACACCGGAGGGCCAAACATGTGTGCCGTGTCGCTTGCCCCTCCTCCCTCCCGCCTCCTCCCTGCCTGTCTGCACTCCTCGCCCCCCCTGGAGAACCTCCCTCTGTGGCCCCGCCATGCCGGCAACCAGGCGTGCGAGGCGCACCCGAAGGAAGAGTCAGCTCCGCGCCTGGCTTTCTCCCTCCCGAGTATGTGAATCTGGAACAGGGGCGACTCGTACAACTGCGAGGGCGTCATGAGTATCTGAAGCGCCTGCCCCACTACTGCCCCCATTGTTCCTTTCCTCGTCCCTCTTTCGTCCCATCTTCACTTGTCCCCTCCCGTCTCCTCCCCTCCTGGCCCATCTCCCCAAATCCCGTGCCTCCCTCTTGCAGCGGGTCGAGAGCGTCCAGGCGAGCTGGGGGGTCCCCTACTGTTCGCCCAACAACCAAACGAAAACCCTCTTGAGTATGACAGGTTGCCGATGGTGCTGGGACCGAACACCATTTTTGGAGATCACTCATTTTCGCATGGAGTCAGATCGTCGTCACAAGACGGTGGGCGCTGCTATAGCTGATGCTCCACGCAAAGAACCATGGCGGGCATCCCGCTCAATCAGGGAGTAACTTGCCCGGCTCAACACAGCCTTCGCGTCCGTCAACGACTGATCTCGCCGTTGCGCGCCTCTTTGCGTGTCTCGAAAAACTGCACGATCCAGTCGCATACATACCGAACGTTTTGGTGTAGGTGACATACACGATCTACTGGGGCTTGCTCCTGCAATTCGCCATGTGTCAATCGCGCTCAGCTGCAGCAGGCAGGGCCTCCGGACGAACTCCTCCGGCCAGCATGAGCTCATACCTCGCATGACTCGAGGTTATTGCCGGACGACGATGTTCTGGAGACAACAGTAATACACATTTATCTCGAGTCGTTGTTTGAATCTGGACAAACGACCTAATCTTGAGAAACTCCTTACAACGTGTGCACTCGATCACGTCAGTCGTGCCAATGCGACCAGACTGCAATAAGTGCTTCTCCTTGGCCTCGGCATCAAAATTGTGCTGACGAAGCTGCTCCACCCGCTTGAGCTGCACGATCTGCTGCGCTCGCGGAAGATCTGGGGCTGAGCTGGCATGACACTTCATCGTCAAGAATCGAGAGAGGCAATCCAAGCCAGCCGCATAGGTGCAGTGTTCACACCGCACGCACTTCCCTGTGCGGTCTCCCAGCGGCCGCAAGACATGGAGCTGCTTCTCCGCTGCCGTGCGGTACTTCATGGTGGCCTGGAGCTCATTGAAGGCCGCGAGTTTGATCCGCTTGGACTCGGTGAGGTCCACCTCGAGGTCTGCCTTCACCTTCTCTTTATCTGCCAGTGTCTTGGAATCTTCGGCGCGCTTCTTCGCAGATTCGGCCCTCATGCTCTTGTAGTCCTTCTGTGACTCCTTCTCGTCAGTCTCGGCCTCAGTCGTCTCAGTGTCGAGGCCTTTGATGAGCAAATCTATAATTTCTATCGTGCCCTTAGACTCTCCGCCTTTTTCCGCGTACGCGTCCCAAGTCTCCGGCGGCGGTGCAGGTGCGACGCCCACAGCCTGGCGGTGCGCGGGCACCTGCGCGAGAACGGTGACACCAATGTTGGCAATGCCGCTCTGCTGCGTGGTCGTCACGATGTCGTCCGGGCTGCCCGTGCTCGCAACGATTCTGCTCTCGGCCGACAGCTCCGTCTTGGCAGGAGGCGTGTAGAGGGACGGAGTGTAAACCTGCTTGCGACCCAGCGCGGCCACGAGGACTGGGTCCCTCACGTCTTGCTTCAAGAAAATCAGAAACAAGACGCTGTACAAGATGAGGTCGAAGCGCAACACGGCGGCCGCAAGGTGGCGATAGCGGGGCGTCGGCCCGGAGGCCCTGGCGCCCCGCGCCCGCCCACGCAGGGGCCGTGCCAGATGTAGGAGGGGAGCCCGTGGGGCCCGGCCTGCCGGCCGCAATGCCGTTCGAACGTGGCCAGCTTGACTGCCACACGGCCGCTGGGGCCACGGCACACGGCCGATCCAAAGATGCCCCGCCACACGGCCGCTAGGGCCACGGGGAATCACGAGAAGGGCCGCCGGTTTAACCCTCCCCTCCCATGGTTGTGCATATTTGACCGGCCAAAGCCCATGCGCAAATGCACGAGGCCTGCGTGATGAGCACGAGATAATGCCACTGCCGGCAGGGTCTCCCACCACCGGGAGAGGTCGAACTCAAGGGTCATCTCGTCTCCCCACGGCCGCTGTAACTGACGTGAGGCGAGGAATTTAGAATACGAGGAGGAGCCCACTCCTCGGCGGCCACCACCACTGCCTCAGGCAAGAAGCACCACATGGCCAGGCTCCCACCTCGGTGAGACACTTCAATGGAACTCGAAGTTCTGGGGCGTATGGAAAGAGTCAAGACATCGGATCTCTGAATCTCCCTCTGCCGCCTGGCACCAGCTGGCGTCGCCTTCACTCTCCATGAAACTCACACCGTCAGGATGCTTCCCCCTCGTCCCCTCTCTCCCTGCCCTTTTCCCGAACGCCCCCCACTTGCTGCCTGCTCCCGCCGCGACCCTCGGGGCACCAGCGGAAATATGTACCTCCACTTGTAGTAGATGCCCCCAATGACACATAGGCCGATGAGGCTCTGGTTCCTCTGCTCGGACCTCCGGGCTCTGCGGGCTGCCCTGCTGGCTCCACTGAGTTGAAGTCGGACGTGTCCCCCTACACGGGGATTCTCGACGAAAAAGAAAAATACGAAACAAATACTTCCAAATGGCAAAAAATACTCAAAACAGGGTCCCCCGACTATTTTCTAACTGTTTTTGAATATTCCTCCTGTAAAGGGACGGGCCCGACTTAACACTGAGTCGTGAATGAGCCCACTGGGAGCACGTGCGTGCTGACTGGATCAATAGAAAGCACCCCGAGGCTGAAAAACCTCCAACAACTGACGAAAACGTCCGAACCCCCCGACGTCTGCCCCACCCTTATCGTGGATTTTCTATCAATGTGCAGGGGCCAAGGGACACACAAATCAATAGACAGAAATCCCAGGACCCCCACATGTTCCAACACTCTCTGAACTTTCGTCTTCCCCTCCACTTCCAATATTCTCCATATTTTCGGAGGAATCGTCGATTATTCGTGTCCGTATTTTTGTTTCTCCCCCTCCTGCTATCTTAGGGAAACAAAAAGTGGCATAAACATAACAGCTCGGAGGTTCGCGCGGATGTCTCGGATCGGCGCTGGACACCCCTCCCTGGCGCGTGGAGCGCGCCAGGGGCGGCGCCAGAGGCACCGCCGGGGGGCCCCTGCGCCGATCGGAGAAATTCGCGCGGACCTCCGGGTTTTTAATGTTTAGGCCATTTTTTGTTCCCCTATGGAGGTTCCATAAAGGGGGGGGAAGAGATGCCGATGCTGCTGCTCGTCCTGGAGGGTCCTCTACGACAGCACGGATGGACTTTCCCCGAGATGCTGGCCAGGGCACCGCGCAGGAGAGGCCCGTGGAGTGGCGGAGGTGGCACCTTCGGCTTCCTCCGAAGTGGGTGGGGGGCAGGAGGAGGGACACGAGAAGAGGGGGGCGACGGGGATGAGAATGATGATGCTATAGGTGATGATGATGATGATGACGATGATAATGTTGCGAATGATGATGATGATGGTGATGATGACGATGCTGATAATGACGCTGATGACAGCGATGGTGGTGAATCTGATGATGATTACGATGCTGATGCAGCTGATGTTGCTGATGATGCTGATGATGGTGATGGCGATGAAATGATGGTGATGATGCTGGTGGTGCTGATGATGCTGCTGATTATGATGCTGCTGCTGATGATGACGATGATGACGTCGATTGTTATCATCAGGAGTATACTGACGATGATGCTGATGCTGATCGTGCGGGTTCTGATGATGACGATGATGACGTGTCATGCTGACAATGCCAATGATACTGATGATGCTTCTGCTGATGATGCTGCCGCCGCTGCTGCTGATTATGATGATGAGTATGACGATTATGATGCTGACTCTGATGATGGTGATGCTGATGCTGCTGCTGCTACTGATGCACTTTGCACTTTGCACCGTGCCCTCAAAGTCTACCTTGCGCCTGAGGCGGCACGTCAAGCCGCTGACGAGAAACGTTATGCAAGAGCGCCTCGCCGGAGGCACGAGAAGATTGAGGTCAGTGCAGCAGGCGAGCGATCGGGCGAACGCGAGCGAGCCATTCCACTTTGCTGCGCTGGCCTGCATCCGCTAGCCAGTCGGAACCGAGCATTCGTGCGACGTCCATCTCCCATCGTCAAGCCTTGAACTTGCGGCCGTGCGTCTGGGATCCGTGCTCGCGTTTCCTTCTCTGGAGCCCGGCCATCTTGCGCCACTGTAGCAGATGGATAGGCACTAGCTGGGCAGGTGTGGCGTCTGGCAGGGCGGCCTGGCGGGCTAGGTGTCCAGCCCAGGTAAGCCTGCGAATATTCACGTCTATGTCCCATGTCGTGTGGTACTGGAGAGCGGTAGAGACACGGCGCCAGCGGCGGCGACAAAAGTCCTCTGGCGTCTCCTCCGTCCATCTCTGCGCGCAAATCAACTGAGAGAACATTTTGCGGTGCGTGACACGGATTAAATTCAGGTCCTTGACTGTGGGGCACCACGACCCCAACCCGTAGAGCAAAACAGGTTTGATGGCTCGCTCGAGCAGCTTCGCGGCCTGCTGCCAGCGGCAGGCGCGTCCAGGTAGAGGCAGCGTGGGAGCATAAAAGGCTGGCCAGGCGCGTGCTACCCTGTGCTGCGTGTCCTTCCAAGACCTTCCGTCGAATGTGAAAACAGAGCCGAGGCAGGGAAAACCCTCGGCGCGAGGCGTGCGCGTCAGGACGCCGTCCTCGACCCTCATCTGGTAGTCGCCGAACTCGTGGTCCAGCGCCGTCGTGTCCCAGGTCAGACCAGAGGGAGGTACGTGCCAGCCGCGAGCTCGTAGGATGCGTCGCCAGGCCATCGTCACCTGGCGTAGCGACTCGGCCGTGCCCGCGAACAGCCAGCAGTTGTCGGCGTAGAGCAGTCCCGCCTCGTACAGCGTCGCCTCGCCTGGGAACTCGAAGCCCCAGCCGTGCGTTCAGCACTCGCCTAGAAACTCCTCCCAGGCATCCTCCAGCACAAGGTTGAAGAGGATCGTACTGGCTGGGTCTCCTTGTCGAATGCCGCGAGTCCGTGGTACTGGTTGCGTCTGGATCGAGCCCATCTTGATCACCGCCGATGCCTTCAATTCCCTCATGATGGCTAGGATCACGGGCCTTGGCACAGCCCCTCTTCGCAGTGTCTCCTCGACCGAGCGGTGCGAGACGCGGTCGAAGGCTGCCTCGATGTCGCCGTCCATGATGAATATGGGTCGGTTCCACTCGCGGGCTGATAATGATGATGATTCTGATGACGGTGATGATGATGGTGATGATGATGCTGATGCTGATGATGATGCTGATAATGATGATGCTGATGCTGACGGTGCGGATGAGGATGAGGATGAGGATGAGGATGAAGATGAGGATGAGGAGGAGGAGGAGGAGGAGGAGGAGGAGGAGGAGGAGGAGGAGGAGGAGGAGAAGGAGAACCGGGTGCTGCAACTGGGTCTGGTCCAATCAAGCTCTCTTCGCACGAAGGGGAACGTCTTCCGTGCCCTTTCTCTTTCTGCTCTTGAGGCGTTCGAGCGGGGCCGCACGCGCGACATCGACCATGTGCAACCAAACCTGGTGTCAACCTCCGAGACGAAGAGAAGGGGGAGACCCGAGACGAAGTGCAAACTGGCCGCTCCATGGACGTGTGGGCAACGCTCCGGGGCCAACACATTTTGGGATGGGTGCCTCGGCTGTCGCGGACGACTGACGTGGACCCTTCTCCTCGCGCTGCCCCTCTCCTCCAGCTCTGCCCAGGCTTCGGTCACGCCCTGCACTTGTTGAAACCGCTGCGATCCGATCGGGCAGGTCCTTGGCAGGTCTGATCAGGTCCTTGGCAGTACCGCCTCTCCAGCCACTCCTCTCTCCCCGCGTGTTCCTCTTTCGCCCCACCCCTCCTGCTCTTCCCATTTCTCTGCCTCCTCCTCCTACTTCTTCCCTTCCTCTCTTTCTTCTTCATCCTCCTTTTTTCGATGGGCAGACTTTCAAGTGCAATATTCTTCTTCTTCTTCCTCTTCTTCCTCCTCCTCCTCCTCACCCTGCCCTTCTTCATCCTTATCCTCCTGCTGATGCCCCTCCTGCTGCTGCTGCTCCTTCTCCTCCTGCTCTTCCTCCTGCTCCTCTTCCTCCCTCCTCCCTTTTCCCTCCCCTCCCTTCTCCCTTTCCTCCTCCTCCTCCTTCTCCTTTTCCTCCTCCTCCTCCTCCGCCTTCTCCTCCTCCTCCTCTTCCTCCTCCTCCTCCCCCCTCCTCCGTAGCCATGTTGGCTCAAGGCCAAACTGATGTCCATTTCACTGCCCAAGTGGGGTATAGCCTCCCACTGCTCGTTCGCAGCCGCAGCCAGGGGCGAGCTGCCGCCCACTTCCTCGTTCGCAGCTGCTCCCAGGGCGAGCTGCCGCCCAATCCCTGCAGGTCGATCCTATCCTTGTCGAGGGCGCATCCTCACGGTCTGCGCAAAGGCGGGCAACCGCGGCACGGAAGGCGATGCAGCTGCAGCAGCGAGCCCACTGTCTCGACGAGGACGGTCTGGTGACAAGCAACTGTTGTACAATGCAGCGTCTGCAGGCGGTGTCGGTGCCAGTGGACCTGGGAGGGCAAGTCAGAGTGCTACGTGTGCGGCAAGTCCTTCGCGCCCTCCCAGCGGAGCACCGCCAGCCAGTGGGAGCGTGGGCTGGCAGCGCAAAGCCGCCTTGGCACGCGCCCCAGCAAGCTGCTGAGGCTGGCCCGCCCAGCAAGGATGCCATCATCCGAGCACGCAAGACCCTCCTCATCGACGAGAAGCATGGCGACCTCGTTGGACAGCTCAAGGAGGCCCTCCAAGACCCAGTCAAGCCGCAGCCTGCGCGCACAGCGGAAGAGGCACTCCAGTCGGCGCTCTGGATCCTCACCGACAGGGAAAAGAAGTTCCAACAGAGCGTCGACGAGGTCGCCGAGGCGCAGCAGTGGCTCAGCGACGCCAGCGCACGTCAAGAGCAAGCCGCCCTCGACCTCGTCCAGGCCCAGAACGCCTGCGCCAAGGCACAGGCAGACCACGCAGCCAGCCAAACTTGCTGGAGCCGCCGCGCGAGGAGCTGCAGCACCAGGCTCGCCAGACACATTTGCAGTCGACAACGCCACTTGGGAGGACCTCACCCTCTACGACGACACCACCAAGGCCCAGATGGAGGAGTGAAAACGGGAGATCGACCAACGCGTCGAGGCCCTCAGCGACGGCCATGAGCACGTCCGCGAGATCCTGCGCAAGACCAAGGAGTCCGCGAACAACCCCGCTAAGCGCAAGAGAGCTGCCGCTGGTGACTCGCCAACTGCGGCGTCGGCCGCTGGTGGTCCTCCTCCGCCGGAAGGGCAACGACAGCAGCCGCGAGAACCCGAGCCACCACCTGCAGCCGCTGCACCTGCCGGACCAGCTCCCGAGGCTCCCGCCCAGCAAGCCGCTGACGCACCTTCCCAAGCTGATAGGAAGGCTACCACGGCCCTCATCGAGACCGCCTCCAGGGCCAACGAGATGGCACGCGCGGTCAAGGGCGGAGACAAAGGCGAGACAGCCAACCAGAGTCGCAGCGGGGTCGCAGCAGCCCGGGTAAGCCCGTCAAGAACGCCAAGGCCCATATCCTCTTCGGCAACATCACCGTATGGGGACCGCAGGCCGCCAATTACTGTCGCACCATCTGCCGCAGCTACCACCTCATCGCGCTTGCGGAGACCCACGTGGACGCGAAGGGCATCCAGGACCATGTCGGGAAGCTCGCCGTGGACGGCTGGAAGCTCGTAGCCACGCCGGCCACGCTGACTCAAAAGTCAGACAGGGGGACGCGCGGTGGGGAGTGGATCCTCATGAGGACGGACATCGCAGTCACCACTTTCGAGGCCTACGGGGACTACTACCTCAAGCGCCACAAGAGGCAACCGTTCGTGGGCTTCACGCCCTCCATCTTGCGCACGAAGAGCGGCAGCATCGCGGTTGTTGCGGCATGCCTACGGCCTGGACTTCGCGACCAGGGTGCGAACAGGGATATCCTTATCTCCATCTCCACCTCCGTGGACATGCCCAGCGACTTTTGGATCGTCACGGCCGACTGGAACTACGAGCCGCACTGGCCTCGCCGACCCAGAGTGCAAGGCCACGTGCGACAAGGGCTCGGGCTCCTTCTGCGACGATCGTGCGAGCGGACCTCGCGACCCATATCGCCGTGAAGGCAGTCTATGACGTCCCGTGGAAGACCCGCTGCTTCATCCAGGTCAATGTGGGCACCGCCGAACCCTGGAACTACAAAGCTGTAAAGGTCACCAAAGCCCTCCCTCCCCGAGCCAGACCAAGCAAGGTCGCCGACCCTGACAGCAGAAGGTCGAAGGCTCGGGCAGAGGCCTGCGGACCAGGAGGGGCAGATTACCTGGGCACCTGCGCGACGCGTTCGACGCCCTCCACGGCGGCGACAAGGACACCGCGGAGCCAGACCCCGTGCCCTTCCATCATCAAGGACGACACCTGGGACCAGGCCGAGGAGGCAGTGCACACCTACCCGAGGCTCCAGGGCCACCTTGCAGGCACCAGGGAGGGCAGAGGGCGCAGCTTCCACCGGCACCTGCCGACAGCAGGGCCGCGGAGGCGAACGCGGCGCCTGCGCCAGCTTGGGTGCGGCCCTCTCGAGCTCGCGCCCCCGGAGACCCACGACGCTCCCGAGAGGAGGGGGGCCGGGTGCCAGGGGCGGGCCGCAGGGGTGAAGACGGTGAAGCAGACTGCGAGGGCCTCACCTTGACGTGCTTGCTTCAAGGACCAAGCGGCGGCCGGGTGGCAGGAGGAGGAGATTCTGGAGATTCTGCCTGATCGCGTAGCGATTGGATGAACTTAAAGATCCGCTACCCTCCGTGGGGTGCGTTGGTCTCTGGCTTCGCGCTCAGCTCGACTGAGAGCCTTAGGCCAGAGTCCCTTGGCGATTCTCCGCAGGTAAGCAACGCCTGTCGGAGTTGGGGTCTCGCACCGACCCCCGAGTTTCCCGAGAAGCTGGTTTGCGTAGGACCCGCAGACGGAACAGAACCAAAAATTCAGCCCAGCGTGGAACCTTAAAGTGTGTGTCGGGTCAACATATCCCCCTGCGACGTGTACCTGTTTCCCAAGAGGAGCCATCATATAGGTGCCATCGACATTACATAGGTCGAAGCATTCGCTAGCAAGCCACTGGGCCCTTGAGGCCAGCGTGGTAGTGGTCCTACAGCGGGTGCACTTGGATCCACAGAGGGCTACAGAGTGCTGGGACTGGAACAGGGCACAAACGCGGGGGGCGGGTGGCCTCTGTGGGGCCACACCTTTCTGCCTCTTTGGGCGGAATTCCCCAGAGGATTGCTCGATATTCCTGGCGTGCTCAAGCGCTTCGAGAGATGTGCGGAGCAATCTCATGCGTACGAGAAAAGCCTTTTGCTCAATCAATGCGTATTGCTGTCTGTCGGAGGTAGGGATTCTGGCTGCCTGTGCTGCGCCTCCTGCGATCTCGTCCGCCACTGTGTTGCCGTAGGCGAGGGTGGCGGGGATCTTGCCCTGGAAGACATCCTGGGCACTCATGTGCGAGGGGATCCACAGGATGGTGAGGGAGCCGCGGCGAGAGGAGATGTTACGTCCGAGTCGTGCCCATAGGTCGGCGTCTGGTCCGACTGGATTGTCCGTATGTCCATTGTGGTAGTTGTTGTAGCAGCCCTCACTGTCGGTGAAGTAGACGAGGTCGTTGGTGATGCTCTCAGCTGCTACTACTAGGGCCATGAGTTCACCACGTATGACGGTCTGTCGGCTGCCCGCGAGAGGCCCCCAAGTTGCGCCCCGTAGCGGCATGTCGTGCTTATTGAGGTCGGCGAAAAAAGCGACACCTATACCGATCCTCCTCAGGGGGGTGGCAGCAGTGTCGGGGCCGCCACTGGCGTCGCCGAAGGCGTATGTCGGGCGTCCTCCAACGTGGTCCATGCATCCGTCGTTGTGCTCGTTGCAGTTGAAGTGTTCCCATTGGTCGTGCTGTGGTGGTGGCGGGAGAGCTGTCCACTGCGCAGGTAGTAGGCCTCGTGTCCAGAAACACTCGAACATGGCTCGTTGAGAGGCAGCCTCTGCACAGAGTGTGTTGGAGGCGAGTATGATGTTGTTGGCGCTGTTGCCCTCGCACTCCCAGCATCGGTGGTAGTCATCCTCGTCACTGGTTCCACAGCGTGGGCATGTAGTGGTAGTGGTGGTGGATGTTTCGGCGGCGACTCTGGAGCGTGTCCACATGGCACCCACTGCGATGGTGAGCATGAGGCTCGCGAGGCGTGCGCCGTCTGCGAGACTCTCGAGGTGCCGAAGAAGCCTGCGGTAGGAGTAGTTGTCGATTCCTTGCTGCATGCCCTCTCCGCCGTGGTGGGTACTGGCCCGCTGCCATTGTTGGTGCTGGATGCTGGCGTCGAGGTCATGAAATAATTGATGTGGGATGTCGGCGTCGGGGTGTCCTGTGAGCCGCTTGGCGTCGAACTCCCATGTGTCTCCGCAGTCGGAGAGTGCTGGCGGGAGGCGCCATTTGTTGGGCTCCAGTGGTTCCCAGTCGTGCTGCATAAGGTAGTGGATGATGGTCGATTGTGGCCCACGTATGTGCCGTACCCGTACATGTGGCGGCATGGTCTTGAAATTGGTGACGACGGTCTTCCAGGTGGCTTGAATAACACGTTGGAGGGGTCCTCCTTGTATCCAGGTAGTGAGCCATGCCTTGAGTGCGTCGTGTGGTAGTTTGCGGGCTGGGTCATGAGCGCGTAGGTCAAGTAGGGTAGTGAGGCATCGTCCTCTTAGTCGAGGTCCCACTGCGTCACCGACGCGTCGGCGGTAAGTGGTCATAGTCGTGCCGAATGCGCCGTAGACTTGGTGTCCGTAGGTGACTGCTGGCATCCCTCCTTGTACTGCGAGCTTGGATGAAATACGATACCGACGTGTGGCACGTGTGAAGCGAAGTATCTTCTGGTGCATGGCGTCGTGCTTGCGACGTCGCTGGGTGGTGGTGCGTCGCGCATGTCGTATACCGCAGCCGAGGTCGATGCCGAGATAGCTGGCCTGGGTGTTGGCGCGGATGGGGAAACCCTTCCTTCTCATGGCGTTGGCAATGTATCTGGCGTCGTCGTGGTGTGTGCAGACGATGACGCTCTTCTTAGCAACGTTTAGGCCCTGGTCCTGGAGCGCCGTGCAGGTGTCGGCGGGGCAAGCTACCATGCGGCGGCGTAAAGCTCGCCGGCTGGCTTGCAGGCGCTGCGACAGGTCGTCGACCCAAATGCGGTGCTGGAGGTCGGGGTAGTGATGTGTGATGCGCTGTAATGCCTTGTAGGTCATGATCTTGGCGAAACGTGTACCTGAGCGTAGTCCCTGTACGACAGAGCGTGTGGGGTGGAGTGCTTCCGCATACGCACCGCTCTGCATGAGCGAGCGGGGGGCGGTGCACTGCAAGATCTCCAGTCCGAGAACTTCAGGTGGGAAATTGAGGTCGAGCGCGTCGTTGATGAGGGTGGCCCAGTGGATGGAATCGTAGAACTGGGCGATGTCCAGTAGCCCGTGCGCCTGCGGGATGCTGAGGTAGGTCGAACGTTCCTCGTGCAGGCACCTTTCGTACGCCTCACGGAAGGCCGAGTTGCCTTTGGCTATGGCGTCCCAGTGTGCGAAATAATCTCGATTCCACTGTTGTACATGTTCTTCACGTGCCATGGACCACAGTCGTGCAACCATCGTCATGAGGCCGAGGATGCGGTCACCGTTGTCCTTCTTGGCCCGCATGACACCGATGGTGTGTAGGAGTTGGTGTGGCCAAGCTTGGAGTCGTTCCGCTGTAGTAAGTAGGTCGGCCAATTCCTGGAGTGCCTCTTGAGGGAGCCGCTGGAAATCTCCAGGTCGTAGACGGTCGGCACCAAGCGCGGTGTTGGCCTTGAGGCGGGAAGCGGCCCGTCGGAGGTCGTCCGCGGTGAGCGCGGGGAGTGGGCACTCCTGGATGCGGTCGACGATGCGTTGGAAGGCGGCCTCCAGGCTGTGGTAGTCGACGTCGTGGGGGGCCCACAGGTCGGTCCAGGTCTGTATCTTCTGGTCTATGAGCTCCTTGGGGTGCATGATAGTGCCTCCGTCGGACAATGTGACCTCTGCTGGCTGTGGTTGGGGCCGTAGGGAGCGATGGGGTGTTCCCAAGGCCTCGGGCGTGGTTGCCCACTCGCTGAATGCACGAACGGACTTGCGTATTGCCCGTTGTTGGGCTCGCTTGGCAAGTCGGTTGGCTCTGGTTGCGTGTGCCACGATGTGGCCGTCGTCGGCGTGCTCGATCTGCTGCAGGAAAAGGATCCACTGGTCCCAAGTGCGGTCGTCTTTGGGTGTGACGATGCTGGCTGCAGCTGGGGGTGGTGAGTCAGCGAGGCGCCGTAGGTCACGATACAGCTGCTGGAGTTGCAGGTGTCCGTTCCTGCGGGCTCTATGTCTGTGCGCGTTCTGGAGTAGAGTGTGAACGCGTGTCCACCAGTTGCTGGAGAAATCGGCGAGAGGCGCTCTCCTCTTGCACTGTAGCTCGCGGACAACCGTGATCTGGTAGCTGAGTCCTGTGGCGCGGCTGGCGCCAGTGAAAGGTATCTGGTGGTGTGTGTGGAAAGTGGCCTCGACAGTCGTGGCCCAAGAGCCGTAGGTCTGCCCAAGCTGAAGGGTCAAATCAGGCTTGAGCCGAAAAGCTACGGAAGCAGTGGCTGCAGGGGCAGGCATCGTGCAGCTGGCTGGCAGGGCACTGATTTGTTCCCGAGAGGCGCTCCAGAGCAAACTAGGGATTTCGAAATCCACAGCGGTAGAACTAAACTCCCCAGATCCTGGGCACGGTTCATTGGGGCCAGGTTGGGGAAAATTCGTGGATTTGGAAAAACTGTCTGGCATGGTCTCCTCGGGTACGACAGGCGCGTCAGGGGGGTTCTCACGCTGGGCTGGTGAAAAAGTCTCTGACTGTTGGGCAGGATGAAAAGAAGGGGCAACGGGGGCAGAATCGCGGGCGGAGAGAGCAGCGGGCAGCCTGTCCTGGGCGGCGGGCGTGTCTCTCGGGGCGACACCACTAGAAGTCTGAGGCAGAGAGGCATCGGCTGTGTATTCACCGTGTGCCGACATCCGCGAATCACAAAGATGAACGGATGAGGCATCGGAGGTGGGTGAAGCAAACGAGCCGAGCGAGCACTGTTTTGTCTCCTCGCGAGCGGGGTTCGAGACAACAGGCGGCACGGCTGGCCAAAAACTCGTCTCGTGTGCCCACGGGTCTTCCTCCTCGGAAAGCTGGGCTGAATCGACCTCGTCGCCCTCTGATGTGGGGCTGTCGCCAGCACTGGTGGACTCGGCGTCGGCATCTTGGCCTTCGCTGGTCCGTAAATCTGCAAAGAGAGTGGCATGAAGAGACTGTTTTCTCTCGGTTGCCTTCTCCATGCGGGCTGCTCGCTGGGCTCTGGCAAGGCTTGCCTTAGACCCAGTAGTAGCAGCCTTGCGAGGGCGAGCGACGTGTGGCAAGCACCTCGGGAGCTGAAGAATTCGCGTGAGCAATTGCTCGCCAGACTGGATGAGCTGGAGACGCAATCCAATGTGGGGCTTCCACAGGACATCTAACACTGGCGAGAGGCTGACCAGGTATGGGCGGGCAGCAGCACTGTGAACGAGAAAGTCCAAATGCGATGACTTACGTCCTCCACCTGGGTCACATGTGTGTTCGACACATGCGCGCATGATCTCTCCTTGGATCTGTGCTAGGAAACCTGACTGAGTGAGTGCAGCAGGGCTAAGGTTCCAATCGGCAATGACGAGAGGAGGAAGAGGAGGAGCACTTCGGCATCCCCATCACGCGCTGCGCGCCGCCCTCGTCAAGAACCAGGAGGACCTCGAGGCGCAGTGGCATACCCGCGGCCTCATGCACCAGAAGCTCGACCGGCTCGAGAACCCCGATTTCCGGAAGGACCGCCTCGGCCCCAAGACGGACTCACAGGTGATCGATGATTACAGTCGGGGTGTTGACCTAAGGAACCCTAAATAAGGAACGAGGCCCCTGTGTTCCATGAGTTAAACTTCGATTTCGCACCGAAACCATAAGGAAAGCCTGAGGCAAGCTGTGAAACACTTAAGGAACGCGGAGCCCCTTCCCAACGAAAAGGGTTCCTTCTTCAGGGCCCCGTTTGTAGGAGCTCCAGGTCACCTCAATCGAGTTCTTCGAGGACGACGACCTCTACCGCCTCTGCGCGACGGCCCAGGGGTGGACAAGCGGAGGGATGGCGAGAGCTGCAGCTAGAGCGCGCCAGCGCCACCTCGACTGGGCCAAGCAGGCCTGGAAAGGAGGGGCCCTGGCAAGCTACGCCGCACCGTCGTCGACCTCAGCATGCGGCGACTGGAGACCACGCGGGGCCGCGCCGCACACGGGGGCCCCTGCCTCGCCAACAACTGGGGGGAGATCTGGACAACCGGCTCCTACGACGAGAAGTATATCATCGCCGCGTACGAGAACGCCTCGCGCCTCGCAAAGCAGGACCCCGCTCCCCCTTATAGAGATGCAACACATCTGCGCCGTCGTCGACGCCGCCAACCCCAAGAAGGCCAGGGGCGTTGACAACATCGGCCCCATCGGCATTCAGAGGTTCCCGAGCCAGGACACCACGCAGCTCGCCAACAGCTACAACGAGGTGGAGGACCACGGGCCGTGGCCGCAGCAGCTCTGCGCCACCGTCGGGGGCATGGCCCAAAGCCAGCAGGGGGAGAGCGCAACCTTGGCATGCTCCCCACCATCCCGAAGGTGTCGAGCGAGATCCGCTCAACCAGTACAGACCAGTGGTCCAGCGAGCTCGGGGAGCTCTGGGCCACCGCAATCAAGGGGTCCAGCGCGCTCAGGGCTGCGTTGGTCTGGGCGCTACTGGACGAAACGGCCGCGGCGTTCGGCATAGCCTCCGCGACGCTCCTCATGGACGTACAAAAAGTTATGCGTCTCTGTCAGCTTCGCGCTCCTCTTCGGGACGGCCATCGCGGAGAAGTTCCCGCCGATCGTGGTGGCCGTCGAGGTGCAGCTGTTTATCTCGCCGAGGTGCCTCCGCATGCGCGGCCGGGCGAGCGATGTCGTTGACCCCCGGGGGTCCACCGTCGCGGGAAGCAGCGAAGGCAAGCTTGCGAAAGTCTTCCTCGGCCCCGTTTTGCTGAGACCGCGCCGCAACTACGCCTGCGCGGGCCTGTGGACCTCCGTCGACGACGCGGTGGCCAAGGCCGAGGGCGAGCCTGAGGTGGTCATCAGCGACCTCATCGGCGTCGCCACTGTCCTGTGCAAGGGGATGACCGCCGCGGAGCTCAGGGTCTCCTCCCAGACCACAGTTGTGGCATCCAGCCCCTCCATCGCGCTCGCGGTCCGCGTGGGCCCGAAGGCGAAGGGCTATCCCATCAAGGTGGCGAGCTCCTCCCTCGACCTCGGCATCGGCAGGAGGCAGGCGCCGCGTCGCGGCCAAGGCGTCTCTACGGGCGAAGAAGGCGAAGCGGCGCACGGGCAACATCATCACCTCGATAAGGAGGCACGCCTCGCTCGCCACGATGGCGAAGGGACTATGGAGTACAGGGTCCAGACCGCAAGGCACCTACGGCCACCAAATCAGGAGGCTTGCTCCGTCCGCCATCGCGGACCCGAGGAGCCGAGCCCTTCAAGCTATCGCGGATAAGGAACCAGCAGACCAGACGTAGCTACTTCCTCAGAAGGGCCGAGCCGACTGGGGGGTCAAGCGCTACGAGGTCGACCCGTCGGAGTTCGGCTGCGAGTTCCTGCCAGACCGTCGAGACGGGGCTGTGGGAGGCCGCGGCGAAGCCTCTACACGGTGAAGGGCTACAACAGGGTGGCCCCGACGTGCACGTCATCGGCCACGAGATGGAGAGGCTCACGAAGGAGGGCCAGTTCGACCAGTCGGCCCTCCACCTCCGCGTTGTGTCAGGGGGCCCACTGGCCGCGGACACGCCTGGTCAGAGCGGGCTGCCAGGCGCAGGCGCGATGCCCCCGCCGTGGAGACGCGGGCGAGGCCCCGATGCACAAGGCCTGGCTGTGCCCTGCAGCCGCGACCACGAGGCTCGACGGACTCTGACGCCCTCCTGCCAGCCGCCCGTGCTGGGGCGGAAGCGTCGCCCGCATGCTGGCTCCGTGGCCTGCCTGCGTGTGCCGACGAGCACCCCGTCGTTTCGGACTAGCGTTAAGTCGGGCGTGTCCTCCTACAGGGGGATTTTCGACGGAAAATGTAAAATACCCCCAAAATAATGAAAACATAATCCAAACATAATCTGGGAACTCTCTCTCTCTCTCTCTCTCTCTCTCTCTATATATATATATATATATATTTATATATGTATATATATATATATATATATATATATATTGACCATTTGGGGGTATTTTTTGAATATCCTTTATTTTTCGCCCAAAATCCCCCTGTAGGGGGACACGCCCGACTTAAGACTAGCGAGGGGGCGGCGGGTGGAGCCGGGTCGGGCGGGAGTGGGAGGACCGTGCAGGCGGCGACGGGCCCGTTCCAAGCCGTCCCTCGCGCGGAGCTGCTGGCTCTGCCCTGGCCCTCGGGAGCTGGCCAGGCGGCCTGTGTCTCTTGCCGTCGCTCGGACGTCCCTTTCCCGCGCATCTTTCGGTTTCGTGCGTGTTTTTTTGCACTCGATGGTCCAGGATGCTCCTGCAGGGTCCTCGCCGAAAAAAAAATGCACACGTCCGAGCGATGCCAGGGTGTCTCATCACGGACCAATGGCCGCTGCACTCGACCCCTGGAGGCCCAGCCGGCACCTGCGCCCTGGCGGAGGCGCGGACCAAGCCCGGTGCCGGCGCATCGCGAAGGCAGCAGCAGGCTCGAGGTGACTTGGGGGTGGCCGCACGCAGCGAGGGCACCCCCGGCACTGCGGCTGCCGACCCCCTCAGATCCTTCCGCACGCCAGGCGATGCCTGCGCCCTCGCGTGGGCAGGCGTGGCTGCCCACGGAGCCTGGGAGGCTGCGCTCAAGTGGAGCGGCGCCTCCCGCGGACCTGCGCGACACCCAGTGCGCCCTCGTGCGCCGTGGGGCGCGACGAGCACTGGCTGATACGCTCGCGGCCGACCCGCGGGTGGCTGAGAGGCCCTCGCCGTCTCGCGGCTCGCGCCCAAGCAAGCGGCAGCATGCCCTCCAGTCGCGTGCGCGCGAGCTCGAGCTCCGCGCGAGCAAGCACCGGTGCTCGTGCTGCGGGCTCGCCTCCGACGGGCGTGCGGTGCGGCAAGCGTGCAGCACGCCTTGCCACCCAAGCCACCCGAGCCCACCGCCGGCGAGCACGTGGCGCCGCTGTGCGGCACTGTCCTCCTCCTAGGAGGGCGCGAGCTGCACGAATCCCTAGAGCTACACTTCATACCGAAGCAGTGTCTGTACTGCTGTCGCCTCTGCGGCAAGACGGCGACGGGGGACCCCCACCACCTCGCCGCGCCGTGCTCGGGTCTCACGCGCAATGGCCGTGAGATCCTGGCTAAGAGTGGCCGTGGCCAACTCGCCCGCGCCCACGCGGGACGCGACATACGTGCGGGCGGCTACCCACGGCATGGCCGTGGACGAACTCGTAGCCGCCGCGGCGCCCGCTGCTGTGCCGAGCGCTCCATAATAAGCAGGTGCAACCTTTTAAATCACCGCACTCGCACCCTGGTGCGTCTGGCTTCTCCATTCTCCATTCTCCTCCTCCTCCTCCCCTCCTCCCTTCTCCCTTCTCCTCCTCTTGCTCCTCCCTCTTCCTCCCCTCTCCCCCTCCCTTTTGCCCACTGGGCTGCCTGCCCCCTTCCCGGCACTCCTCCTCCCCGGGCGCCCGACCACTTGTCCAGGTCGTACTCCTTCGGGGTCTGCTTGTTGGCCGGCTTGACCTCCTGAGCTCCGGGGCCAGCCAGAGATCCGAGGGCAGCCCATTGTGGGCAGGGCATCCAGGGGGAGGGACCCGAGTGAGGGCGAGGGGTGGGGAGCGGGAAGCCCCCTGCACGAACGCCACACTCAATCTCGGTCGCTTCCGCCCACCTTCCCCCTCACGCAAGCAGCACCAGACACTCCACATAGGCATCGGTCGCCACTCGATGGAGAGTCACTGGAAAGCAATACCGACGCCACGTGCGGCACAACCTTGTGAAATGCGTCAGGTGCGCCAGGCGCGTTACGCGCACCAGGCGCCAGGTGCGTCTGGTGCGCCAGATGCGCCAGTTGCACCACGTGCGCTAAGTGTGACACGTGGTCCAATCACCAAGTGCGGGAATGCACGTAAACGCACACACACACACGCGCTTGGCAATCTGTCGGCAAACCCTCCATTACTGACGAGAACCAATGCGCCACATCGGTGGGGTGGTTAGTATCATGCCCGGTGCGTGCAACCTGATTTGTGCTCTTTTCGAGGATGTTAAGCCAATGCGCAGAAGAACACACGACCTCATCCTACAACATCCACCAATCCATACATCATATCGATGGTGGGGTGCCTAAGCATGGCTCAGCGTTTGCCGCCCCGTGCACGCTGCATTGTTTTGACAATGATGGTGTGGGGGCGATCATGCTTCGGGTTGGCGGGCACTCGTGTAGGAAAGGGGTTGTATTTCAGCGTGTGGTTAACAAAGGCACGCTGGGTGCGTAATAAACACGTGACTTTCGAGCTCGGGCGAACCGCGGCGGGGCGCTGGCCAAATGGCGGATCCCAGAAACCCTGAACCCCAAAAGGCTGTCATCTCTTGGGAGGTCGACTTTTGCTTCCGCCGGCCCTTCGCCAGCTTCCGCCGGCAGAGCCGCCCTCGTTTTACTTCCGCCGCCTCCCGCCGCTCTTCCGCCGAGAAGAGGGTGGCAGCTCCTTCGAACCGCGAAGACAAGGCCCTCGCCTTGGAACGCCTGACATGCCTGCCGAGCTTGGGCGCACCGCGGCGGGGCGCTGGCCGAACGACGGTGTGCACCACGGCGCCGCTGGTGCTCCGAGAGCCCGCGCCCGGCCGTTGGCCGGGGAGGCCGACGGGCCCGAGCCCAGCGGCGCCGTTTCAGCGGGGGGCAGCAGCGGCTCGGCGAGCACACGAAGCTGGGGCGCGCCAGCGGAGGCACGACGCCAACGAGAAGCCTCGAGGCTTCGAGCGGCGCGCTCCCGCAGAAGCCCAGGCGCAGCGGGCAGGGCGCACTGCGGGGCCAGGCCTGCCGGGCCCGAGGAGGCCCAGCGCCTCGCAGCGGGCGCGGCGTGCCGCTGCCTGGCTCGGCTCGGCGCCGCTTTGCCACGGAGAGCCTCGCAGCGAGCGCGGCGTGCTTCTGCGTGGTTCGGCCAGGTTCCGCTCTGCTTGGCCACAAGGGCTGCACCTTGCCTGCCTGGCCTGCCACGACAGAGAGCAAGCGCGCGGAGTCGCGCAGGGACAGGTGCCCAAATGACTGCGTCGAGGAGGGGAGGCAGTGCCAGCAACGATCGCGATGATATGCCGAAGCGCCAGACTCTGCACAGACTGGCCTGGCGAGTTGGGCTGCACAGCCAGATGCGAGGCATGCGAGCGAGGGCGCGAGACAGACATCTCACAGCTCCAGACGTGCGATGCTCTGATCTTTTCCAATGCGGCTCTTCGGAGGCCCCAAGGCTGATTTTTCATCCCGGGTCAATTTTTGACGGTCCTGGGCCCAGTAGGGCCCGCGGAGGCCGAACATCGAGAAACGCCTTCGTCCTTTTTTCTCTCTTCTTCTTCAGGACGCGAACGTGTCTGGGGCTGGTGCGCACTTGGCTCGGCTGCGTCAGAAGCCGGCGGCGGCGCCGCTTGCCGCCGCGGTCGAGGCGGCCACGGCAGCAGAGGAGCCACGGGCCAACCTCCCTGCGGCGAGAGGGAGCCGAGCGGTCTCGAGCGAGGTTCATGACGAAGCTGGGCTCGTACAGTACACCCCTGCTGAGAGTTGAAGACGTTCTAGGCTGAGAAAGTGAACCTCCCTCGAAGCGTAAGCAGTAGTTCATCCAGGTCCAGGTATACGAGCCTTCCACGAGCAAAGAACAAGCTCCGAGAAACGCCCGGGGTCCAGTCCAGACTCTCGATTTTGCGGCATCTGGAGCTCAGGGACACCGCTGTATTTTTCTTCTCCACAAGACTTCTGATGGGCGTAGACGCAGACGACTCGAGATCGTGCTCCCGCGAAGCCTCGGAACGCACTCTTCTCGCCGATCTTGGAGGGCCCTGGGGCCCGTGGGGCCATCGGGGGGGCGCGCCACATCTCCGCGGTCCAGTCCAGATTCTTGACTTTGCGGCATCTGGAGCTCAGGGGAACAGCTGCTTAAAGATTTCTGATGGGCGCAGACGCAGACGATCCGAGACCGTGCTCCCACGAGACCTCGGAGCGCACTCTTCTCGTCAACCTTTGAGGGTCCTGGGGCCCGTCGGGCGCCATCGCGGGGGACTGCGCCACACCTCCGCGGGGGCACCTGCTGGCAGGGCAGCCTCACGCTCCCGCCTGCCTCCCCCTGGCGTGCCCCGTGCGGGCATATCGAGAGCTGCGGGCACGGCAGGCTCTCTGTCGGCACCTCTGCGGAGATCTCTGCCTCGAGGCCTCGCCGCCGCCCGTCCCTAACATTCCGCATCTGAAGGAGGACGCGGAGGCACGAGCCGGAGGCACCCGACTCTGGCTGCAGCGGCCCCCGTCGGCAGCGCCGCGCGATCGACTTGGAGAGCGCGCCTTCCGCTTGCGGTCGCTCTCGGCAGCACGCGGCGCCGGCGCGGGGTCTGCCTCTGCCCTGGCGGCTTCGGCCTCCCAGCAGTGCACGGGGCGCTTGGCCGCGAGAGAGACGTGGCATGGCACGGGCGGCGCACAGTTTTACGGGGCACGGAGGACAGTGTGCCATTCTGCAGCGAGTGTTCCGAGCACGCGCCTACATGCAAGATGCAATCATGAGGACCAAGAGGGGTGTGTGAAGGGAAGGAGGTGACCGGGAGGAGCGGAAGGAAAGGGATGAGATGCAGAGTGGGGATGGGAGAAGGAGGAGAAGGAGAAGGAGGATGAAGGAGGGCGAGGAAGGAGGATGATGATGAGGATGAGAGATGAGAGATGGAGGGGGAGAAACTAGGATGACATAATATGCAGAGGACGAGGATGAGGATTGGGAGGGCTGTCGATGCATGGCGATGAGACAGAAAGGTGTTAAGGAGGATGATGATGAGGGGGACTCTGAGGAGCAAGATAACTACATGATAATGACGACGCTGAGGATGCTGCTGATGATTGTGATGATGATGACGATGACGATGATGATGATGCTGCTGATGCTGATGCTGATAATGATGATCATGATGCGGATGCTGATGCTGATGCTGCTGCTGATGACGTGGATGCCGATGGCGATGATACTAACACGGATGAAGATGTTGATGATGATGATGATGCTGATGCTGATGCCCATGCATATGGAAACGATTATGACGACGATGGTGATGATGATGGTGATGGTGATGATGATGATGCTGATGATACTGATGCTGATGATGCTGATGATGGTGATGCTGACTATGATGCTACTGCTAATGATGGTGATGATGACGATGGTGGTACTCACGACGTTGATGACTATGTTACATACTATTACTACGCAGACGGCGACGATGATGCTGATTGTGCGTGTGACCGCGACATGTTGTCAGGGCCGCATGTACTGTATGGTTGAGTATGGCGATGCTAGCAGTTGTGATGCCGATCATGGCGATGCTGATGATGGTGATGCTGATGGGAATGCTCATGATGATGCTGCTGATGCTGATGCTGGCACTGACGAGGATGTTGATGACGATGACGATGACGACGATGATGCTGACGGTGATGATGATCATGCTGATCATGATAATGATGATGCTGCTGGTTATGATGATGATGACGATGGTGATGATAACGATGACGATGGCCATGTTACATACGATTGCCACGCAGATGATGATGCTGACGATGCGTATGGCCGTGATTTGTGATCAGGCCGGCGGGTGATGTATGTATGTATGGTTGAGTATGGCGATGCTGGCGGTGGTGTTGCCGATAATGACGATGGTGAGGATGCTGATGGGAATGCTCATGATTGTGATGATGATGCGGATGATGGTAATGGTGACGATGACGACGGCGATGATGCTGCTGCTGATGATGCTGATTCTGCTTATGATGATGGTGAGCATGATGATGACCATGATGAGGATGCTGATGCTGATGATGGTGATGAGGGTGTTGATGACGATAACGATGACGATGCCGATGATGATGATGATGATGGTGATGATGATGCTGATTCTGATTCTGATGATGATGATGATGATGATGCTGCTGCTGATGATGATGATGATGATGATGCTGACGGTGATGAATCTGATGATGCTGATGCTGATGCTGCTGCTGATGATAATGGTGGTGATGATGATGACGGTGATGGGGCTGCTGATGATGGTGAAGATGATGCTGATTAACATTGGGAGGAGCATGCGGAACAAGACAAAGACGACAACGCCCCTGCACCACGGCATCGGGGCGGGGGGCGCGCCTGGCCGAACTGCTTGACGGCCGCGATCCGCGGGGCCCCCATGGCCGAGGCTCTCTGCTGGCACGGGCAAGGCTTCGATTACAGCAGCTCCTCCTGGGCTCCCTCTCCTGCCTCTTCTCCTCCTCTTCCTCCTCCTCCTCCTCTTCCTCCTCCTCCTCCTCCTCCTCCTTTGGGGCATCCTGGTCCTCGTCGCCGTCGTCGTCGCCCTCCTCCACCACGACCTCCGTCCCTCGTCGTTCTGAAGCGCTCCTCCCTGTCGCACCGCCAGTGCGTGCCGATGGGGCGGGCCGGGCGTCTCACCCGAGGCCTTCCTCGCCGTGCACAGTACGGAAGCATGAGCTTCTTCCAGCAGCTGCGCGGATGGACGTGGCCTTCTTCTTTTGAAACGGGGCTCCAGCCTCGGCGCTACGCACGCCGGGTATTCGAGACTCCCGCCAGCCCTTCAGGGCGTGAGTGGTCTCACAGATCTTATGGCCTCGCTCTGCCAAAGCCCCTCCTTCCCCTGCTAGGGGGAGGGGCTTGCCCCTCCCTCATATACCCCCCACCCCTGGGCCTGGGAGGGGGGAGGGCGAGGGGTTAGAGCGTCCAAGATGGCTCTAAGAGGGTCTCAGAGAGCCCACGGTGGCCTCCAATAGAGCTCAAGGTACCTCAAGATGGCTCAAGAAGATAGCTTCCGACAAAGCTCCAAGACGGTTTCAAGTGCCCTCCGAGCCCTCCAAGGACCCTTCGAGAGGCCAAAATCGCTCCCAAACCGAAAGGACATCAATCTCTGTTGTCTTCTCGCCTTTTCGCTTCCGATGAACTCTTGATGCCTTACGATGGCCCCAAGACGGCCCAAGAGAGCCCCAAGAGGGGCCCAAGAGGCCCCCGAGAGCGCCCAAGAGGGCCCCAAGAGGGTCCCAATACTGCATTTTAGAGACTGCAGGAGTGGGCGGGGGCTGAATTTGTCCGCCCCCCCCCCGCCTTTTTGATAGATGGGGCCGAACATGGCCCCAATATGCCTCCACGACCCCTCCAAGGAGCCCAAAAAGGCTTCAAGACCCCCACCATGACCCCCAAGAGGGCCCCCCAGGCCCCCAGAAGCCCCACGGAGGCCCTAAGAGAGCCCCTAAGATGGCCTTCGTCGTCCTTCAAGAACCTGTCACACCAACATACCTCCAACGCCCGACTTCCCGTCCTCCTTGTCATCGTTCGTTCCTTCCCTCCTCCTGTCCTGCTTCCTCCTCCCTCCTCCTCCTCCTCCTCCTCCTCCTCCTCCTCCTCCTCCTCCTCGCCTTCCTCCTCCTCCTCCTCCTCCCCCTCCTCCTCCTCCTCCTCCTCCTCCTCCCTCCTCCCCCTCCTCCTCCCCCTCCTCCTCCTCCTCCTCCCTCCTCCTCCTCCTCCTCCTCCTCCTCCTCCTCCTCCTCCTCCTCCTCCTCCTCCTCCTCCTCCTCCTCCTCCTCCTCCTCCTCCTCCTTCTCTTCCTCCTCCTCCTCCTCCTCCTCCTCCTCCTCCTCATCTTCCATTTTCCTCCTTGTCAGCGGAATCGGCCAGGAGGCACTTGCGATGTCGATCTTGGCCCCGTCGTCTGACATCGTGCTTATCTTGACCTTCATATAGAAGATCGCGCAGATGCATACAACCTCTCCATCTGGCCCAGGCCCCACGGGAAGAGGGGGATGTGTGAAGAAAGTGGAGTAGGGTGACGGTGGGGGGAGGAACAGGTGAGGCGGTGGAAGAGGATGATAAGGGGATTTTGACAGGCCAGGACGTTATAGCGCGCCCGAAAAAATGTGCAGCCGTGCGTCGAGGCGTTCTCCACTCCTCGCTCCCTCCAGCTGGGATGTTCTCAGAGTCCCGATTTGCAATGTTCTGGTTTCTGGGGCCCTGCTCTCGGATGCGTCCAAGAAGAGGGGGGCGGGGGCGTCCAAGAGGTGGGTTCGCAAGTCATTGCTCGAGGCGCATGCGCAGCCCAGAGGTGGGGGGCGAAAGGAAATTTTGAAATGCCACGGAGGGCCATGACATCCGGCAAGATATTATGGGCCCGGCCCATTTGTACACCCCACTCGAATCATCACTCCCCTTTTGCACTCCCCCGATTTCTGGGGCCCTGCTGGGCTGCGATTCACACTTGACCTGACTTTCGAACACGCCTTGCCATCGCTCGGACGTCCATTCCCCGTGCATTTTTTGATTTCGCGAGTTTTTTTTGTTTTCGCAAGATGATCCAAGATGCTCCTCGCCGACGAGGGATGCACACGTCCAAGCGATGCCAAGACGAGGATAGGGGCAGTCTGCGAGGGGACTAGGGGCCTGTGCTCGAGACGGGTGGGCGTGCTGGCACAATGAGGTGCAGAAGCGGTGGCCAAGCGAGGCTTGTTCGCGAGATCGTGCCAGCACTGGGTGTAATTGGATCTGCGCATCACTGCCTACCAACCTACCAGAGCAGGAGGAGGAGGAGGAGGAGGAGGAGAAGCAGGAGGAGGATGAGGAGGTGGAGGAAAGGGAACAGGATGTGTAGGGTGACGAGTTGGTGGACGAATGTGAACATCTCAACATCAGCATGTGTGCACGTATCCGCCGTCAGTGCTCGCCTGGTGTGAGAAGGCACGTGGGATGTTTGGCTGTCCCCCCTATCCCTGTCCCCTCCTCCTCCTCCTCCTCCTCCTCCTCTTCCTCCTGTGCTGTACTCAATGGAAGCGGCCGTCGATGCCAGCCGCCCCAAACTCCTCCTCCTCCTCCTCCTCCTCCTCCTCCTCCTCCTCCTCCCCCTTCCTCAGGGGTCAAAGGCAATGTTTTTTTGGGGGGTGGATGGGGGGTGTGGTGGGGGGGGATTCCGCGAGCCGTTCCACACGCGCACGCGCCCTGGGCCCTGGAAGTCCCCGACACTGCTCGAGAGGCCCCCCCCCAGAAGTGCCCAACCGAGCTGTACAGTCAAAACGTATATTAAGGACGGGTGGTAAGGACGCAAGATCCTTGGAGGCCGAAATTGGGATTCTTTGGGCGGCGGGCGACCAATGAAAAAAACGGCAAAGGACGGGCCGCAGAGGCAAGAACAGAAGGGTCCCCCAGATGAAGGCGCGCGTCCTTACTAGGCGCGTTGGCTCTGACGTGGCCCACGATCGCCCGAGATTGCCTCCACTGCCAAGGACTGCCCAACATGGAGGCCACTGCGGTCCCAGTTGGCCCCGAGGTGGCTCCACGACGGCCCGGAAGCGTCCCAAGCAAGTCCATGAGAGGCTGAAGCAACTGAAACATGTTGATGTTTGGTTGAACTCTATTTTGGTGTTCTGGCCTTTGCTCCGACCTCAGGAAACCCAAGAGGATCCCACAGAAGCCCAGCAGGGGCCAAAGATATACTCAAACATGCCCCAACTTTTCAACCGAAACTACTGGGAACTACAGGTCGAGAAATCCGATGTCCCTTATGAGGGCTCATGAAAGCTATCCCAACCGTGGGGTTCACGGACAAAGGAACACAACAAGCCACGCGCACTGCAAGCCTTAGAACAAAATCAACGCGCTGGGAAAGAGCAGCGGCAATCTAATCGATCTCAGCTGGGACCAGGCAGTGCGACCAACAAAGGGACACCACGATTCCGAGGAGGATGGTCGAGACAGAGAGGGTGGTCAGGGGGAGGAGGAGGAGGAGGAGGAGGAGGAGGAGGAGGAGGAGGAGGAGGAGGAGGAAGAGGAGGAGGAGGAGGAGGAGGAGGAGGAGGAGGAGGAGGAGGAGGAGGAGGAGGAGGAGGAGGAAGGACAGACACACAACAACACAACCAGTCTGAGCCTTTACAGCGCTCCGACAAGCTGTTGTCAGGCTCGAGGAGGCTGCCCCAAACACCCTGGGGATCCGAGAGGGCACCGAAAAACTCACAGAACAGCCCTAGAGGGTCCCAAGAGAAACCCAAAGGTTCGGGCCTCAAGAGAAACCCACCATCTATAGCCCAGCCGGGCGCTCACATGATCCAGGAGGCGTGCGTGTTGGGAGATTTGCGTGCTTGTTTGAGCTCGCAGGCAGGACAACCACCGCTGCCCAATCGATGCCCATACCCTTTAAAGTCTGACCTTCCTCACTCTTACTCCTGGACTCCCTTCCCCTCTTCTTCTTCCCCTGTGTATCGTATCGCTCTTCGTACCCATCTGCTTCACGCAACCTCTCCGGGGAACGCGAACAAACCAAACCATCGCCGTGAAACACCACTTTCGGGTCGGCGGAACGGCGCCAACATCTAGCACGACATTCATTGATGTTAAGCGGGCGCGATCGAGTTCGCCGATCCTTTAGGATCAACTGGCGTGAGAGATCGCTTCCCTCTCCCCAACCCCCTCTCCCCAATTCCCCCTGCCTTTCGCAAACATTGGCATTTCGAGTGCAGGAAATCTACCGTAAGTGCAGCACGTACGCAGGTGGCGTGTGCAAAGAAATTCTGGATGGAGATGCCGCAAGCGCCACTCCAACTGCTCACGCATGGCACATGCGAGTCGAACAACAACCCGGACGTCATATCGACATACCAACGAAATTCAAATCAACATACATACCGAAATGCAGATGGACAGGTGAATCGAATCACAATCGAAATGCGAGGCCAAATGCAATCGAAAAACATCTCGAACTGTGATTCGTCATGCACGTCGAAATGCTCGTCGCAATGCACATCGACAGCCGCATCGAAATGCACATCGATATGCACACCGACGCGCACATCGGAACGCACATCGAAATAGGAAGGCGATAGGTACGTCGAATTTGGGATCCAATGGCGATCAAAATGGCAATCAAAATTGAATATCATAAGCAAAATCCATATTCAAACCGAAATGGACGTCGAATTGCAAATCGCAAAACTGCGGCGGCGGGAAATTAACCATCCTGGGCAACTAAATATCACCTATCAGGGCCACACGTGCAAGAAGGATGCAAAGCAAGCGAGCGGGCCAATCCATGCCACTTGGTACCCAGATCGATGGACAGATGAAGGGATCAATCGGCAGAAAGGTCTGTAGATCTGCAGATACTGAACATGGCGGGCCAGCAGTGAGATCACCAGATGACGAGGTCGAGAGATACGTGGATCCTTTGCGCAAATCCGACCGGGCGCCCACAACAGACCGACAACTGCGCCCATCCCTGCCCCAGCCTCCCGGGAGCGGCCAAGAGGGGGGTGTCCAAAAGGGGGGGTGCAAATCATGACCGGCGACATGTGCGCGACCCAGCGGGGGGGCCAGGGACATAATGAAATAAGAAGAGGCGCCATGACATCTGGAGAAATATCATGGCCCCCGCCATGATATCCCCCCCCCTAGTCCTCAACCCCCTCTTTGCCGCCCCCGAACCTCCCTATCACATGAAGGGTGGTCTGTGATGTTCGGAAGCGCGCGGGGCCTGCCTGAGCCCCCTCCCCGCCGCTCCCCGCTTCTCTCCCTGGTCAAGCTCTGTGCGCCGCGTGGCTGGCTCCTGGGCACCCACATGAAGGGGCCCAAGGACACACAAATATAAATACACACAAATAGAATGATTCCCCAGATTTTCCCATATTTTCTGGGTTGTCTGTCTTCCAGCCCACTTCCCATATTTTCCCATATTTTCTGGGGAATCGAGGGTTAATTGTGTCTGTGTGTTTCTCTTCCTCCTGACTACATCTCACCTGCCTTCCGGACCCCAGACGTAATGATTCTCTCATACCGGCGACCCCCATGAGGTCTTGACCCATTCCCCAGGAGAGATTTTTCGTCCAGAGCCCGCTTTTGACGGCTCCGAGGCCCGGTATATGGGCCCCCCACACGCCGGAAACAGCGAGACGAATCAGCCGTCGTGATTTTTTTGATGACTCCCACCGCGGTGCTTGAGCATGGACCGATCTTCCCAGAATTCCTACAGTCCTACCACGACATGTTCTTCGAAGCTGCACCTGTTCTAATAACAAAAGCAATGTTCTCAAAACATAACGAACCCCATTTTTCCCTACCTAGGCTCTGCCTAGAAAGGTTCTTACTCTCTTAGCTTAAAGGGGCCGGGCAGTGGAACACGCCCCGGGCGGTTCCCCCAGTCCCCTGGGAGCGGTTCCCCCCAGTCCCCTGGGAGCTTTAGCTTTAGCTTTAGCTTAGCTTTAGCTTAGCTGTAGCTTAGCTGTAGCTTAGCTTTAGCTTAGCGTTTCGCTTAGTTTTTCGCTTAGCGTTTAGCTTAGCTTTAGCTGAGCTGTAGCTTAGCTGTAGCTTAGCTTTAGCTTAGCTTTAGCTTAGCTGTAGCTTAGCTTTAGCTTAGCTTTAGCTTAGCTGTAGCTTAGCTTTAGCTTAGCTTTAGCTCAGCTTTAGCTCAGCTTTAGCTTAGCTTTAGCTCAACGTTAGCTTAGCTTTAGCTTAGCTTTGGCTTAGCTTTAGCTTAGCTTCAGCTTAGCTTTAGCTTAGCGTTACTGTTACTGCTAATGCTGCTTTCCTAGAGGTTCCAACTCCTAGGTAGGGTCGCACTGGGATAATTTAAAGCAAGGCCGTCTCAACCATACATGCTCTAATAAAATGTCGTGCAAACCACAAGGAGTTATTGAAACATACTCTGGTGGGCCTATGGGCAAGCCAGGACGCTTCGCCACTGCTTGAGGTGCTGCGATTTCCCGCTCACAGCTTGCCGCGGTTGTGGCCACATGAGCCCCTACGATGGGTGACGTCTGCCAAATGCTGGCGGCCTCGTGCTCCGTACGGGCCACTTGACGCACGTCCTTGCCAATCATGAACACCGGCGCCCCTAGGCTGGAGAGCTCGTTTGTTGCCCCGTTGACATCGCGCGCGCACTAATTACCTTCCGTGCACCGTGCGTCACGTCTCAACATGATCGCCATGGTGTGTGTGGCTGTGTGTGTGTGTGTCTGTCTGTCAGTCTGTGTGCAGCCGGAGATATGATCAAACAACTTGTGCGTTGAGAAATCTGGTCCTGCTTCCCGGAAGTTTCTTGAAATATTTTTCGTCGCAGCGCGGCAGAGATGATCCGCGCGCGCGTCGGGGCGAAGCTGGGACAAGGCACCGCGAATTAGCCCGAATGCAAAAGGGAGGAAAGGAAGACGGCGGCCGCAGAGAAAGAGGGCGGAACGCGGGGGCACACTCACGCAGCGAAGCTGCGGCAGGTGCGCGGGCGCGGCCGGGCTGACGGGTAGCCCCTGGCAGCGGCTGCGGGTCGGCGTCGCAGTACAGTCGTGGCCTTGACCTAAGGACCCCTAAATAAGGAACGACGCCCCTATTCTCCACAAGTTAAACTTCGATTCCCCATCGAAAACATAAGGAAAACCTGAGGCGAGCTGTGAAACACTTAAGGAACACGGAGCCCCTCCCCAACGAAAAGGGTTCCTTCTTCAGGGCCCCTACTGTATACCCAGGGGCTGCGTCCAGCAGCCCCAGTGCGGGCAGGGCCCAGCAAGGGCAAGAACGGGAGCAGCAAGCGGCCGGCGAACCGGGGCGCCGGCAGGAAGGCGGGGCAGCGGCTTAGGAGCCGGCGGCGGCAAGGGGAGTGGCGCTGGCGCCGGCGCTGCAGCGGCTGTAGGGAACCCAAGGCAGCAGTGGCGAGGCAAGCTGCATGAGCAGCCGAGCGGGACGACCCGTCGCGGGGCACGGGGATGAAGGCGGGGCGCAGGAGAAAATAACGCCACACTGTAGCCGGTGCACGGCAACAAGGCAAGGAGTTAGGCGTCGCCCAGCGCAAGTCACGCACGGGCGGTGCCCCCGGGGGGGAACAGGACAAGCCCGACAGGCCGTCACGTGGGGGCCGTACGGCAAAATGGGAAGCGAACCGCAGCGGCGGTGGCCCCCAAGTAGGGCAGCGAGACTGCGGACAGGGGCAAGACCACCTGTGCACGCGGGGGCTGCAATGCGGCGCCAATATGAACCCGCACCGTGCGCTGCTCGCTAGGCAAGAGCGGTGCGCGGGGGGGGGGGGGCGCGCAGACCCAAGGATGGTGCACGGCATCACGGCCTCAGATCTGGCGGGGGGGGGGAGGGTCGGGCGGTCGGGCCGCTACGCGGGGCCGACAAGGTGGGGTGGGCGGCGAGGCAAGAGGGAGGGGGGCCGCCCAGGCACCGCTACGCACTGCCTGGGTCGGGCGGTGCGCAGGCGCCCTGAGCGGCGGGCGCGCGGCGGAGGTGCGGCAGAAATGCACCTAACTGGTGCGTTGGCTGGTGGGAGAGGAACGGGCGGCGCTCTCCTGGTTTGGGAGGGCGCCGACATTGACAGCGGAGCCAAGTACTGCGGAAGCCGCTGCCTGGGGCGCACACCTGTGGAGAAAGCGGCGGCCCTCTGGGTTGAAAGCCCACCGCGATCATCCGTGAAGCCAGGTAGAGGTGCAGCTAACTGGTGCGCAGCCTGGTGGAGAAGCCACGCGCGGCGCCAAGGTTGGCGACCACACGCTGTCCCAAACGGAAGCCTTCTGGGTTGGAAGGCCGACCGCAATCGTCAGAATAATTAACCAGGTCGTCGGAAGCACCTAGCTGGTGCGCGGACTGGTGGAGCACGCGCGTGGGACGCCTGGGTTGGACGCCCGCCAGCTGCTGTGAGGCTGGGGAGCAGGCGGTGTTCCCACGGCCGCCCCGGCAGCCACAAGGCGTCTGGCACCTCAGAGCCCTCGCAGGCGGGATTGGTATCCTGCAGGCCAGGTGGCCTCGCTGTGCCGCTTGCCTCCCTGCCCTTTCCAGGCAGTTTGCCCCTGGCGGCACTGCTGCTGCCGCCAGAGCGTGTCCCAGTCAAAGTCCAGCCGCCCGTTTTGTTGCAGAGGCGGCGCATGTCGCAGCTGACGGTGGCCCACTCCGCCACGACGGCCTGGCAGAACTCCTCATGGCCTCAGGAGTTGTAGGTGCCTTTGCCATGGCCCCTGTTGTCCTGCTCGTCGCGGGCCTCGTCCCATCCTTCCACAACGAGTGCGCCGCACGCCCTGTGAAGGCGGTTGACCACCTCGGCCCAGGTCTCACTCCTGTTCTCTGAGCGAGACCACTGCGGTGACCTCTGGATGCTGGACCTGGGGGTTCGGTACAGCCCGTCCTGTCGCTCCTCTCAGTCCCTCCTGCCGGGGGTACTCCTGCCAGAGGCTCTATCGTCCCAGGTAGCGCGATCCCATTGCCTGTCGCGGTCCCGGCTCCAATGAGACCAATTCCTTGTCCACCCGGTCCCGTTCCGACCTCAGAGGGTGGGTCTCCAGGTTTTCCCGGGCGTCGTAGGGCGCGTCTGTGACTGGGCCATACTGGAGGCGGCCCGCGAGGTGTCTGGGCTTCCCCCACCAGGCTCTCCTCGGGTGTCCTCGTAGGGCTTGCCTTGTTGGGATTTCCAGGCCAGGTGTTTCTGGCTGGGCCCATCCCATACCGCGAGCCAGAACTTGCCTACGCGAACGCACAGACGTTGTCTGCGCCAATTTCTGTCGTTGACGATGTGTGCCATTCTCACTTGCCTGCAGAAGCAGTGATGCACCCCGTGGCATAGACATCGTGCCGTCGCATTGCGCTGCTCAAGCGCGTAACTGAGACTGGCTTCGCCGTGCTTAAGTGGGACCCCTTGGGCCATTCGGGTTATAGCTTCTGATTGCGTTGGTAGCTCTTTGAACCAGTCTGCCTTGAACATTTTGAAGGGGAGAGGAGCTGCAGAACCAGCCGAACCCGACTATCCGGGCTCAGAGGCACCAATTTCGGGTTCTGGACGGGCCCGGGGCACCACCGGGTGGCACAGTACGACGCAAGACAGACCAATGTGGCTCCAAGTCGACTCCAGTACAAGTCCAGAAACCTCCAAGACCCATTCAGTCCCCCTGAGGCTACTGTGGCGATTCCTGGAAGAAGTTCGGGCGAGGGGGAGGGGTGGAGGAGGAGGGCGAGGAGGACGACGATGTCGCAGGAGCAGGGTCCATGTGGAGGCCGAGCGTGCCCCAGCTGCGCCAGGCTGGAGGCCGACCCTACGAACATCTGTCATGCATTTTTTTTTTTTTTTTTTTTTTTTTTGTTTTTTTGTTTTTGTTTTTGCGCCTTTGCAAGTACGTCGACTTCGGCACCGCCTGATCCCGAGGCTTTACCTCCCCGGCCTCGCTCTGAGGCTGCGCCCTCCCCCTGTCCTCACCCTCAACCCGCGAATCAAAACACTTTTTTTTATTTTTTATTTTTTTGTTTGTCAGCCTCTCGGCACGCCCTGCAGCCTCTCCAGGTGTGAAGCTGCCGTCCTGCTCAGGCTGTCCACCCACTCGAGCTCGTCCTCCGCGCGGCTCGCCCTGGCCGCGCCGGGCAGGCCGACGCGCCGCACCCTCCCCAGGGCTGCCTGCAGTGCGCAGAGTGCCCTCTCCACCTTGGTGTTCGGTCGGGCATGTCCCCCTGCAGGCGGAGCTTAGACGGAAAAATACAGAGAATACCCATAACATATTCAAACATAATATAGACGAAGCATGAAACATACCCATAGCATATTCAAGCCTATTCAAGACATGCTAGAGGAGTCTTCCCCAAACTATGCTTTGACAATCTTGGAATCTCCCCCCTGTCGAGGGACAGGCCGGGCTGAAGCTCGGTGCCTCGCTGCTCCCTCGGCCGATCGCACGCGCCCGATCACGCGAGCCGACCGCAGCCCCGATCCCGATGGGCACTGCGCCGCTCTCCGAACGATCCCGCGCGCCCCGGCTCGGACGATCGCGAGACCGAGCCGCGCGCCGATGGCGTGATCAAACTCAGCTTATAAACTTGCAAAATGTATTTTTCGGGTTTCATACGAGATCGGTTGCTCCAAGTGTTTCGATAGTAATGCTGCAGCTACGGACCTAAGAATTTCACTCGCAGAAGCGGCATAACCTATTACAGGTGCCAAACATACCAGTTCTCAAAACGAATTGTGAAATCTCTCACGGCCATCACGTGAGCCCCAGATCGCTAAGACGAAGCCAGGACGAGGATCCTTTCGGGTGCGGACAAATCGAGAATCTCTGAGATCTGGCGGTTCTGGAGGATGTGTCTCGGGCGCCGTGGCCTTCTCACAATGTTCCAGAACGCTCTGAGAGAGCGTTCCGGGGAATGCTCTGGCACGGATTCTTAGCCTCGTCCTGGCCCCGTCCGGATCATTGCGACCTGTGATCGCCGATCGCGCGATCAGCAGACACCGAGCTCTCTCCACTAGACAAGCGCGTTCCACTACTCGCAAAGTAGCTGCTCACAAATGGCCTGGATCCGCCGCGTAGCCTTTACGATCCATCACATATAGGAACACGTGCTTTCGTCGGACGCTTGCGAGTAGGCGCTTTGCGAGTGGTGGGGCGCGCTCGGTGATCCACCTCCTGCGTGCCTGGATCGTCCCGCGCTGCGTCTCCTCGGGCAGACGTAAGAACAATAACAACAGCATAATCATAAACTTTTGGCGCTCCGTGCGGACTTCGTGGATCCGCGCTGGACCCCCCTCCCTGGCGCGCGGAGCGCGCCAGGGGTGGCGCCGGAGGCGCCGCCAGGGGAGCCCCAGCGCAGATCCGAGAAATCCGCGCGGAGTGCCAAAAGTTTATGTGTAGGTCGGGCGTGTCCCCCTACAGGCGGGTTCTGGACGAAAGATAAAAACGTAGTCTAAACATTGTCAAACATTGCCGAAACATTGTTAAAACATCGTCCCCAGACTATTCTTGGACTATTTTTGAATGCTCGTCCTGTAGAGGGACGTGCCCGACTTCAGTTTATGTCTATGGCGTTTTGTCTCCTTCAGGGGGGAAACAGACCTACCTCGCTTTTGACCACCCTCGCTTCCAAGACATACCAAGCGACGCCAGACTACGGCCTGTACTGGTCAGGCCGCTCGACGAGGAGGCGCGTGGTATGACTTGGTTTTGCCTGGAAGCGAAAGCGGGGTAGGCAATTCACGCTCTGATTCTTCCTCCATCTCCTCCCCCTCCTACTGCTCCTCTTTCTCCTCCATCTCCTCCTCCCCCTCCCCCGCCTCCTCCTCCTTCTCCTCCTTCGCCCTCCTCCTCCTCCCCTCCTCCTCCTCCTTCTCCTCCCCCTCCTACTGCTCTCCTCCTTCTGTTCCTCCTCCTCCCCCTCCTCCTCCTCCCTCCTCCCCTCCTCCTCCTCCTCCTCCTCCTCCTCCTCTCCTCCTCCTCCTCCTCCTCCTCCTCCTCCTCCTCCTCCTCCTCCTCCTCCTCCTCTCCTCCTCCTCCTCCTCCTCCTCCTCCTCCTCCTCCTCCCTCCTCCTCCTCCTCCTCCTCCTCCTCCTCCTCCTCCTCCTCCTCCTCCTCCTCCTCCTCCTCCCTCCTCCTCTCCTCCTCCTCCTCCTCCTCCTCCTCCTCCTCCTCCTCCTCCTCCTCCTCCTCCTCCTCCTCCTCTCCTCCTCTCCTCCTCCTCCTCCTCCTCCTCCTCCTCCTCCTCCTCCTCCTCCTCCTCCTCCTCCTCCTCCTCCTCCTCCTCCTCCTCCTCCTCCTCCTCCTCCTCCTCCTCCTCCTCCTCCTCCTCCTCCTCCTCCTCCCCCTCCCCCTCCACAATTACTCCTGATGACGTCTTTGGGAATATTCGTCCCCCCCCCCCCCCCCCCCCGCGTACTGTTTTTTTACACTCAGGTTTCCCCGGAATTGGGTTTTCGCCCGCATTTTTTCCAAAATGCTGCTCTCGCTGAGGCGCCGGCCTCAGGCCTCATTTTCGGGCCCCGCTCGTTCCGAATCGTGCTACCGCTGCAGCGCTGGCATCATTTCCGCCAGCGCCCGGGCTGCACGCCCGAGCCGGCGCCCGGGCCGGCGCCCGGGCCGGCGCCGGAGCCGGTTCTGGCCGCCGCCGGAAAATCGAGTTCCGAGGCGGCGCCGAAAAAAGGCCATTCTAACACACATTTTTCTTTTCAAAATGCTGAATTTCTGCTTCCGGCGCCTGGGAGGCCTCCCGGGCCGATTCCGACGCCCGGGCTGGCGCCCGAGCCGGCGCCCGGGCCGGACGCCCGAGCTGGCGCCCGGGCAAGCGCTCGGGCCGGGTCCGGAGCCGGTTCCGGCCGCCGCCGGAAAATCGAGTTCCGAGGCGGCGCCGAAAAAAGGCCATTCTAACACACATCTTTTTTTTAAAAGCTGAATTTCTGCTTCCGGCGCCTGGGAGGCCTCCCGGGCCGATTCCGATGCCCGGGCCGGCGCCCGAGCCAGCGCCCGGGCCGGACGCCCGAGCCGGCGCCCGGGCCGGCGCCCGGGCCGGTGCCCGGGCCGGGTCCGGAGCCGGTTCCGGCCGCCGCCGGAAAATCGAGTTCCGAGGCGGCGCCGAAAAAAGGCCATTCCAATACACATTTTTCTTTTCAAAATGCTGAATTTCTGCTTCTGGCGCCCGGGAGGGAAAGCCTCCCAGGCCGATTCCGGCGTGCTTCCACTCGTTCCGAATCGTGCTCCCGCTACAGCGCTGGCCTCATTTCCGCGTTTCCGCTCGCTTCGACTCGTGCTCCCGCTGCAGCGCTGGCGTCATTTTCCGTGCCATGCCGCGGCATGCAATGCAATGCTAGGTTGATGCTACGCTTCGCGGTGCTCTTCTACGCCATGCCATGCCGTGCTCTACAATGCATCGCGTCCCCTTTCGGGATCATTGCCCTGCTCGACATCTGACTGTGCGAATAGAGAGGGGATCTGCGCCATGTTACGGGATGGGAGGGAGGGGTAGGATGTCAGATGTGACGCGAGCGCACCTAGCTTGTCCTCCTCCCCCTCCCCCTCCTCCTCCTCCTCCCCCTCCTGCTCCTCCCCCTCCTCCTCCCCCTCCTCCCCCTCCCTCCTCCTCCTCCTCCTCCTCCTCCTCCTCCTCCTCCTCCTCCTCCTCCTCCTCCTCCTCCTCCTCCTCCTCCTCCTCCTCCTCCTCCTCCTCCTCCTCCTCCTCCTCCCCCTCCTCCTCCCCCTCCTCCTCCCTCCTCCTCCTCCTCCTCCTCCTCCTCCTCCTCCTCCTCCTCCTCTCCTCCTCCTCCTCCTCCTCCTCCTCCTCCTCCTCCTCCTCCTCCTCCTCCTCCTCCTCCTCCTCCTCCTCCTCTCCTCCTCCTCCTCCTCCTCCTCTCCTCCTCCTCCTCCTCCTCCTCCCTCCTCCTCCTCCTCCTCCTCCTCCTCCTCCTCCTCCTCCCTCCTCCTCCCCCTCCTCCCCCTCCTCCTCCGAGGCTCCTCGGGCAGACGCGCCGCGGCCCGCGGCGGCGCCCTCCGCCGGCAGCCTCGCCGGCGGCGCCAGCGCCAGCACGGCGCGCTCGGGCGCGGCGGCCTCGCCCGGCGCGTGCTGCGGGGGCGGGCCCTGCTGCTGGCAGCGAGCGCGCCGGGGGGGGGAAGCGAGGGCAGGCGCGGGCCTCCTCCTCCTCCTCCTCCTCCTCCTCCTCCTCCTCCTCCCTCCTCCTCCTCCTCCCTCCCTCCCTCCTCCCTCCTCCCTCCCCTCCTCCCTCCTCCTCCTCCTCCCTCCTCCCTCCTCCCTCCTCCCTCCTCCTCTCCTCCTCCCTCCTCCCTCCTCCTCCCTCCTCCGCCTCCTCCTCCTCCTCCTCCTCCTCCTTCTCCTCCTCCTAGACGACAGAAAAGACTTTTCAGAAGGCCCGAGGGCTTCTGAGAAGTCCCGCCGCCTTCTGAGGAGGCCTCCTCCTCCTCAGGAGGCTTGGAGGTCCCCTGGTCTTCTGAGAAGTGTTCGAGGCCCCCCCGAGGACAGAAAAGACTTCTCAGAAGGCCTTCCCAGCAGGCTCGGAGGCCCTCTCGGCCCTCGGAGGAGGGCCAGGACCAGGAGAAGCAAGCACGCCAGAAACGTGAGCTTGTGGCGCTCCGCGCGGAATTCTCGGATCTGCGCTGGACCCCCCTCCCCCGGCGCGTGGAGCGCGCCAGGGGCGGCGCCGGAGGCGCCGCCAGGGGAGGCCCAGCGCGGATCCGAGAAATCCGCGCGGAGCGCCACAAGCTTATGCTTCGAAGGCTCTCTGGAGCCTTCCCCGGAGACACAGAACCAGAACCCCCTCCTGGAGGCAGGCCTGCCGAGAAGCCCCGCCGCCCTCCGAGAGGGCCTGCTCCTGCTCGCTTCCCTCCCTCGCGCGCCGCCGAGGCTGGTCCAGCCAGTGCCACAGGACCTGCGCCCCCGAGGGCGCCTCCGGCACCCGCGAGGAGGCGTCGAGGAGCGCCGCCAGGGAGGGCGGCGCCTCCCCGACGCGGGGGCTGCCGGGCCCGGCCCTGCCAGCGGACACCGGGACCACCGCCTTGACGACCATGCTGACGGCCACCGTGAAGCTGTAGTCTCGCTCCGGAGAGAGGCCGCGCACGACGTAGCGGTCCTCGGAGTTCTGCGCGAAGCGGTAGGTGCGCGTCTTGCCGCCCGAGGAGCCCTCCTCCTCGACGTTCACGTCGAAGTAGACCTCGGCGTCGCCTCGTCTTGCGGGGCCCCAGTTGCCAGACCAGCTGAGCACGACGCGGTCGGGGCTGTAGTCGACCACCTCTGGCATCCGAGTGAACACCCAAGAGGCGATGACCGAGGAACAAGAACTGACATACAGTCGGGGCGTTGACCTGAGGAACCCAAAATAAGGAACGAGGCCCCTTTTTACCATAAGTTATACTTCGATTTCCGATCGAAAACATAAGGACAACCCGAGGCAAGCTGCGAAACACTTAAGGAACGCGGAGCCCCTCCCCAACGAAAAGGGTTCCTTCTTCAGGGCCCCGACTGTAAACACAAGCATTTGGAGGTTGCGCGGATTTCTCTGGAGCCCCCTCCATGGCGTGCCGAGTGCGCCAGGTGCGGCGCTGGAGTCGCCGCCAAGGGGCTCCCGCGCCGATCCTAGGAATCCGCGCGGAGCTCCGAAAATTTATGCTCATGCCATTCTTTGTTCCTCGAGATGACCTCGTGCCCGCCTTCCACATCACTGCTGCCTTCCATATGGCAACACTCGGCAACCTTATCTGGCGGCAACGCCGGCCAGAACAACCTGCGGCTGCTGTCGGGCCATATCCACGCGTGGGAGACAGTGGGGTGCGATCCCCGGCTGGTCTCAAGCACGGTGAGGGCATTGGGTGAGGAACCATTGGATAAGGAATTCAAGGTCTAAACAATGGAGGAACTCCAATCGCGGGCTGACCATGAAATCACCACCGCCCTCATCAGATAAGGAATCATCCATGGTATGAAACCTCCTGGGCACTCTCCTCAATCAACGCCCCAACCGTAACACTTGAGCCGAGTGGCTACGGACGAGGTGGTAGGAGGATAATGCGGGAAGAGGAGGAGGAGGCGGAGGAGGAGGAGGAGGAGGAGGAGGAGGAGGAGGAGGAGGAGGAGGAGGAGGAGGAGGAGGAGGAGGAGGAGGATGAGGAGAGGAGGAGGAGATGAAGAGGAAGAGGAGGAGGAGGAGGAGGAGGAGGAGGGAGGATGGGAGGCAGGAGAGGAGGAGGAGGAGGCAGGAGACGAGGAGGAGGAGGAGGAGGATGGACGAGGAGGAGGAGGAGGAGGAGGAGGGGCAGGATGGACGAGGGACGAGGTAGGAGGTCGATGAGGAGGAGGGAGGAGCAGGAGCGGGGATTACCTGTGCCAATGAAGATTGTCCTATGCTGTCAACCTTTTGGTCAGAGTTGGCATCACCGAGATACGTGCATTCTTTATGTTTGCCTGCGTTGCCTGTTGCCTCGCCCAACGTGCAAACATCAACGCGACTCCCCCCTAGTCCCCCCCCCAGGATATCCGCCACCGTGCCATGAGGCACGAGGGCACGAGTTGGAGTGCCCCCAGGTCCCTTGGAGTCCTCGGTCCTCGGTCCTGGATGCATGAATTTCGACGGGCCGCGACTGGATTTCCCAACGCAGATCTAAGCACCGCCCGAGTACCAGAGCCGTCGGCGTCGACGTCGTCGACGACGACGTCGACGTCACGACGTCACGACGTCACGACGTCACGACGTCACGACGACGACGACGACGTCGTCGACGACGACGTCGACGTCACGACGTCACGACGTCACGACGTCACGACGTCACGACGTCACGACGTCACGACGTCACGACGTCACGACGTCACGACGTCACGACGTCACGACGACGACGACGACGACGACGACGACGACGACGACGACGACGACGACGACGACGACGACGACGACGACGACGACGGCGCGCACCGCAGCTCCAGGCCTCTCCTGGGGCGCCTCGCGTGCCTCCGGGGGACTCGGCGCACGGCGCTCCCCCGCGACCTGCTCGGGAGCCGCGCCGGGGGGGCCCCTTTGACCGGCCGGGGGGCCCCTTGGAATGGCCCTCCCCCCGAAGGGCCCCTTTTGGAGCGCCCCTGCAGAGGGCTCCCAGACGACCTCCGGAAAGGGCCTCCCGGAGGCCCGCGTCTCCCGGAGGCCCGCGTCTCCCGGAGGGCTCCCCAGGAGCGCCTCCCGGAGGCCCGCGTCTCCAGGAGGCCCGCGTCTCCAGGAGCGCCCCCCCAGGAGGGCTCCCAGATGACCTCCAGGAGGCCCGCGTCTCTGCTTCTGTCCGTCGGTCCCTGCCTGAGTTTCGTGTTCTCTCGCCTCTTCGGGCCTGCGACGCTCCGAGGCGGCCCATGGGCCCCCAGGGTCACCCCAAGACGGCCCCAAGACGGCCCAAGGGGCCCCTACGACGGCCCCAAGATGGCCTCATAGACTTCCAAGCCTCCAAGCCGGCCCTGAAGCGCCCAAAGAGGGACGACCCACCACTACCCAGAGAGGGCCCCAAGACGGCCTACGAAGGCCAAGAGGTCCCTTAGAGACCCCCAGCCAGAGGCAGAGTCCCCAGGATGGTCCCAAGAGGCTCCCATGAAGCCCCCAGGAGGCCCCAGAGGCCTCCTCTTCTTCCTCCTCTTTCTCGTCCTCTTCCTCCTCCTCCTCTTCCTCCTCCTCCTCCTCCATTCTCCTCCTCTCCCAACTGTTCCCCCGAGGGGTTTCACAACGGCTCGGGGAACACATAGTTCAATAGCTTGCCCACACTTCGGCTGAACGTTTGGCCGTATTGGCGCTTCCAAAAGGCAGGGGGCAGAGGTGATTCGCCGTCAGTGTCGTTGATAATTGAAATCCACATTTCTCGAGGGCCTGCAACCACGCAATGGCACGGCTCAAACGAAGCAGTTTGCTCTTCAAGCTGCTCGGTTCACGAGGTCCGTTGTGTGTGTGTGTGTGTGTGCATGTTGACTGCATCCCATCTCCAGCTCGAGATAGCTCCGAGACGAGCCCTGGATGTTTCCTAGACGGTCAACGAGAGACGCCCTAGAGGCCCCCAAAGACGGGCCAAGATGGCCCCACAGCTCGCCCCAGGGCGGCTCCACGACGGCTTCAGGACGGCCCAAGATCGCCCCAAGATGCCCCCAGGCTTATCAACCTGGCCCCGTCAGGCCCGCAGGGGCCCTGGAATGGCTCCAACAGGGCTCCAAATAGGTCCTAGGCGCGCGTGCTGCTTGCATCGAGAAAAGGGTCGAAACCCTCGGCGACTGCGCGTACTTGGCCGCGGCCCCCCCCCAAATCAACCTCTCGCTGGGGCAGCTAACGTATAGCCGCCCTCACTGGCAACGGACCTGATGCTGGGCTGTCAACCTGTAGCCGCCCGCACCCGCTGCAGCACTGGCCCGGCACGCGCAAAACAGGGCTGCGGATGCTCAGCACAGCCGCATAAAACTAACGCCGTGCTGAGCGTGCTGCAGCCTGCTGAACGACATCCCGCCAGGCCCGCGCGGCCGCGGCCATGGCCTAAGCTTCGCTTCTGCGTGCAAGCGTCTGGCTGGACGACTTCAAGGGGACCCAGCCCCTCGCCGACAGCGCGTGCGAGAGCACGACCTGCCGCTGGGCCCACCAGGAGACCCCGCCCCTCGCCGACAGCTTGTGCGAAGCCACGACCTGCCGCTGGGCCCCCCGGCCGCTGCTGCTGGCCCGGTGCTGCCGCCGCGCTGCAGCGCGCTGGAGATCTGCAGGCCGCCCTGCAGGCCTGCGGCGGCCCCGGCGGTGGCCTCGGCCCCGGGGGCCCGCCCGCGGGCGCCCGCCTGGACGTGCAGGCGATCGCTGGCGGGCTTCCCCGAAGTCGACGAGCGCGATCCACTACTTCGCAAAGCAGCTGCTCGCAAGGGGCCTGGAGACACTGCGTCGAGGCGAAGGGGCTCCGCTGCGTCGAACCACGCTCGCTTTTGTCGACGCTTGCGAGCAAGGCACTTTGGCGAGCAGCGGAGCGCGCTCGGTGACCAAAGAGGTGTCCTCTGGGCAGCCTCGGTGCAGCCCTGCTTCTCGAGGCGAGTGCCGGCACCGTGGCCCGTCTGGCCGCAGGTCCGCCGCGCCGTGGGGCGCCCTGCCGCGCGCGCGCGCCCGGCTCAAAGGGGGCAAGGCGCTCTGCGCGCCTGGCCTTGCTGCACCTGCTGCCGGACTCTCCGGTCGACTGCTTGGGTGCAGGGCTGCCGTCCCTGGCTCGCTTCGGCTTGCCAGGGCCCAGTGGTGGAGTGCAAACCTGGCTGACCCTGCCAGCAGTCCCTTGCTTGTCTCGAAGATTAAGCCGCGGCGGCTCTGGACAGGCCCTGGTGGTCTCTCTGGTCGGCGTGTGGCGGGCGGCTGCGCCGCGATGGGTCGGCAGCTGGCGCGAGGGGCTCGGCGGCCGCACGGACAGGCCCCACATCGCCGCTGGTCGTATGCGCCCTCGGTGATCACGCCGAGGGTGCGCCGCGACGAGTTTCTTAGTAAGCGTCGGGAGGGCGTCACCCCCGCCGACAGCCCCACGTCGACCCCCGCCGCGGGCAGCCACCGCGCGCCGAAGGCGCTCCGACCCCCGCCGCGGCGCGGCGACGAGGCGAGGTGAACCCGCGTTGGGGGGGGGGTATACCCCCCCACGCTTGCTAAGAAACCCAGGGTGCCCTCGGTGATGGCCAAGAAGCCAGCTACTCGTCCCCGTAGCATTAAGTCGGGCCTGCCCCCCTACAGGGGGGTTTTCGACGAAAAATAAAACATACCCCAAGCATGATCAAAAAATGATCCCAACATTGTCTGGGGACTATTTTTTTTTTTGGTATTTTTGGACCTTCTTGAATATTTTTGGGGCATTTCTGATTCTTCATCAAAAATCCCTCTGTAGGGGGACAGGCCCGACTGAAAAGCTACTCGTCCGTAGCACAACGCCTTGCAATACAAAAAGCCTCAAAAACGGCGCTCCGCGTGCGCAGGGCACCGCACTCCGAGTGGGCCCAGGGCGGGCTAGCACATCGACGCCCGCGCACAACAAGGGAGCGCGTGCCCCTGGCAACGCACACGCGCCGATGAGCGGAGCCGGCTGCACGGGTGCGCTCGAATGCCCACGCCGAGGGGACCGCTGCAGCATCCCACGGTCGACTTGTCTGCGTGGGCATCCCCTCGATGCCCGATGCCCACAAGTGAGCGTGCCCGGCAAAGCGCACACGTCGATCAGCGAAGCCGACTGCACGGGTGCACTCGAATGCCCCTGCCGAATGAACCGCTGCAGCATCCCACCGGCCCTCTGGGCGTCGGTGGTTTAGAGCGTTTCCTCTTCCACCCCTCCTGCTTCCCCTTCGGGGATTCGCTGGTGGGGATTTTTTTTTTGGTCGCGGGCGGACGCGGATTCGCAGTCGCCGAGCTGAGATGTCCGGGCCACGGGCCTGTCAAATTAGCAACGCGCAAGCCTAAAAGCACAGCGGCCGAGCTCGCGCTCAGAACCTACTGCCGGTGGGGCCGCGGGCTGACGGGAGGCTGGCTGAGCTGCCTGCAAACGGCCAGGGTAAACTGGTGGGGATTCGCGAAGCGTCAACACTTCTTCAGTCGACTTGTCTGCACGGGCATCCTCTCTCAGTGCCCGATGCCCACGGGGAGGGCGCGATCCGCCGCGCCGCGCTGCGACGCGTTGCTGCGGCAGTCCCTCGCGCTTGGGCCCAACTGGGCGACGCCCCTCACAAGCGCTCCTGACTTGGCGCTTCGCGCTGCGCGAAGTGCGAATAACTCCGCGCTCTCGCGCCGCCTCTCGAGGGAGAAGAGGAGGATGCAGAATCGGAGCCGAACCGCGACGCGCGAAGATCTTCGCGCCCTCGAGGGCGCCCTTCCCTCAGCACTGACCCCATCCCACTTCTCACGCGACCTGCCCTCCGAGCACCACATCGGAGGAGGGCTGGCCGAGACAGCGGCGGTGAGACGACGGCGGCCCTCCTGCCCGGCCCGGATCTCTTCCAATCCGGTTCCCGGACCCCCCCCCGGGGTCCCGATTCGCGAGGATTTCGCGAGCGGGGCCCCGCCGCGGCGACGAGGCGCCTCCCGGAGGCCCAAGAGGCGACCCTGGTCTTGCCTGGCCAACTTCCGAGCCAAAGGGGGAATGCGACGAAGCCAGGACCAGGACAACATCGGACCAGGACAACATCGGAGGTCTCTGCGATCTGGCGGTTCTGCCGCGGCCGTTCCAGAGCGCTCCGGATCGCTCCAAGAGCGCTCCGGAATGTTCTGGGGCGATCTATCCTGGTCCCAGCCCCGCCCGAGAGGAGGGGGAGGAGGAGGAGGAGGAGGAGGAGGAGGAGGAGGAGGAGGAGGAGGAGGAGGAGGAGGAGGATGAGGAGGAGGAGGGAGGAGGAGGAGGAGGAGGAGGAGGAGGGAGGAGGCGGAGGAGGAGGAGAGGGAGGAGGAGAGAGGAGGGAGGAGAGGAGGAGGAGGAGGAGGGAGGAGGAGGAGGAGGAGGAGGAGGAGGAGGAGGCGGAAGACGAGCAGCGTCGGCGGCACGCGACGTGGACCTCAGGGGCAGGGGCAGGAGCAGCGATGCCCGATAGCCCGATGCGGGGGCGACCGCCCGTGCCTGCACGCACAGGAAGGCCACCTCTACGTGCCTGGTGTAGCCCTCTTTCTCGATGTCGAACTTGTTCAGCCCGAACATCAGGATCAGGGGCGCGAACTGCCCCCCCCGTCCTGCTCTCTCCTCCTGCTCCTCCCGCTCCCCCTGATCATGCACGTCCTCCTCGCCTCCCTCTCCTTCCGCCTCCTCCTTGTCTTCTTCCGTCCGCCTCCCCTTCGTTTCCTCCTCCTGGCTCGCTACTTTCTCGCTCCTCCCTCCTCCTCCTCCTCCTCCTCCTCCTCCTCCTCCTCCTCCTCATCTCGCCTCCCGCCTCCCGCCTCCTCTTGCTCCACGTGGAGCGCGACCGCCCCAGGGGCGCGAACTTCCCCCTCGCCCTCTTCGCTTCGTGCTGCCTGCTCCTCCTGTCCGTGCTCAACCTCCCTCAATCCTTCCCATCCTACCATTCCCTAGCCCCTTACCTCCTGCCTTGCCTGCTCTCCTCCTCCCCCTCCTCCTCCTCCTCCAATCCAGCCAGATCCTCCCTTCCCATTCCGTAGATCCCTTGCCTCCTCCCTCTCCTGCTCTCCTCCTCCTCCTCCTCCTCCTCCTCCTCCTTCTCCCTCTCCTCCTCCTCCTTCCCTCCTCCTCCTCCTCCTCCTCCTCCTCCTCCCTCTCTCCTCCTCCTCCTCCTTCCCCTCCTCCTCCGCCTCCTCCTCCTCCTCCTCCAACTCTCCTTCTCCACTCCTCCCCCCCCGACAAATCCAGCCAATCCTCCCTTCCCATTCCGTAGATCCGCTGCCTCCTCCCGCTCCTGCTCTCCTCCCCCTCCTCCTCCTCCTCCTCCTCCGCCTCCTCCTCCTCCTCTCCTCCTCCTCCTCCCCCCTCCTCCTCCTGCTCTCCTCCTCCCTCCTCCTCCTCCTCCTCCTCCTCCTCCTCTCCCTTCCTTCCTCTCCTCCTCCTCCTCCTCCTCCTCCTCCTCCTCCGCCTCCATCTCGTGAGCCCCCCCCGGCAAACCCAGCCAGACCCTCCCTTCCTTTCCCCTCAAATCCCCTGCCTTCTCCCTCTCCTGCTCTTCTCCCCTCCTCCTCCCTCTCCCGCGCCCCTTTCCCATCCCCCGCCTCCCCGGATCGGGGGAACCATTCTTTTTTCCCCCTCCCCCTCCCCCCTCCGCAAACACACAATATGAATACTACTCCCCTCTCCCCTGGTGACGTCCAGAAGATGTTCGGCCCTCCTCCGCGTACTGTGTTTCACACACAGGATTTCTATTTTTTGTAATGCTGCTCCCGCTGAAGCGCTGGCCTCATTTTCGGGCTTCCGCTCGTTCCGAATCGCGCTCCCGCTGCAACGCTGGCCTCATTTCCGCGCTTCCGCTCGTTCCGAATCGTGCTCCCGCTGCAGCGCTGGCCTTTCTTCCAAGTAGGCCCCAACATATAGAAAATGCCCGCCCGAAAAACCATCGGCGATGCGTTTCCAGGAAATATCAAGCGGGAGCCCTGATTCTACTTTGAGAAGGCGACGTTGGAAGCAGAGCCAGCGGATGCTCTCCATCAGCCCCGCCTTGTGGGCAGCTTTTCGGGGGAGCCCAGGGAGCTAAACATGGATCCACGACTCCAGACCAGCCCAGACCTCTCGAAAACGATCCACTTACCCTCCAAAGAACCTGGCGCCATGCCATGACATGCTGTGCGGTGTTGTGTTCTGCGCCGCTGTGCGATGCCATGCTTTGCGTTGCAATGCTTTGTGATGCAATGCTTCACTGAGCAATGCCACGCCATGCTCTACCATGTATCGCGTACCCTCTCGGGATCATTGCCCTGCTCGACATGCGACTGTGCGAATAGAGAGGATATCTACGCCATGGGAAGGGCTGGGAGGGAGGGGTAGGACGTATGCCGCGACCGCACCTAGCTTGCCCCTCCCCCCTCCCCCCTCCCCCTCCCCCTCCCCTTTTGCCCCTCCCCCTCTTCCTCCGTTTCCCCCTCCACCTCCTCCTCCCCGTCCCCCTTCCCCTCCACAACTACACAATATGAATACTACTCCGGTCTCTCCCCTGATGACGTCCGGAAGATGTCTGGCCCCCCTCCGCGTACTGCTTTTTAAACACAAGACTTCTGGGAATTGGGTTTTCGCTTGGACTTTTTTCGTAATGCTGCTCCCGGTGAAGCGCTAGCCTCACTTTTGTGCCTCTGGTTGTTCCAAATCGTGCTCCCTCTGCAGCGCCGGCGTTTTCGGTCCCTCCAAATAGGCCCCCCAAAAAAAGATTCCCCCGAAAAAACCATCGGACGTGATTACACGTTCGGTGTCATTCGTTGACTTTTCGGGCCACAGAAGCCTCCCCCACACGTTGGCGCGTCGTCGATTTCAGGAAATATAAAGCGGGAGCCCTGCTTCTACTTTGAGAAGGCGATGTTGGAAGCAGAGCCAGCGGATGCTCTCCATCAGCCCCGCCTTGTGGGCAGCTTTTCGGGGGAGCCCAGGGAGCTAAACATGGATCCACGACTCCAGACCGGCCCAGACCTCTCGAAAACGATCCACTTACCCTCCAAAGAACCTGGCGCCATGCCATGACATGCTGTGCGGTGTTGTGTTCTGCGCCGCTGTGCGATGCCATGCTTTGCGTTGCAATGCTTTGTGATGCAATGCTTCACTGAGCAATGCCACGCCATGCTATGGCATGCTTCGCTCTGCCGTACTCTTCTACGCCATGCCATGCCGTGCTCTACCATGTGTCGCGTACCCTCTCGGGATCATTGCCCTGCTCAACATGCGACTGTGCGAATAGAGAGGATATCTACGCCATGGGAAGGGATGGGAGGGAGGGGTAGGACGCCAGATATGACGCGAGCGCACCTAGCTTGCCCTCCCCCCCTCCCCGTCCCCTCCCCCTCCCCCTTTCCCTCCTCCTCCCCCCTCCCCCTCCCCGTCCCTTTCACCCTCCCCCTCCTCCTCCTCCTCCTCCTCCTCCTCCTCCTACCTTTCCACAATTACACATACATGCTACTCTCATCTCTCCCCTGATGACATCCGCAAGATGTTCGGCCACCCTCCGCGTACTGTTTTTTGCACACCAGATTCCCAGGAATTGTGGTTTCGTTTGTTTGTTTCTTTCTCTCGCTCTCTCTCTCTCTCTCTCTCTCTCTCTCTCTTTCTTTTTCTCTCCCAAATGTTGCTCCCGCTGGAGCGCTGGCTTCATTTTCGGGCTTCCGCTCGTTCCGAATCGTGCCCCCGCTGCAGCGCTGGCCTCACTTCCGCGCTTCCGCTCGTTCCGAATCGTGTTCCCGCTGCAACGCTGGCCTCATTTCTGCGCTTCCGCTCGTTCCGAATCGTGTTCCCGCTGTAGCGCTGTCGTCATTATTTCCAGTGCCATGCCACGGCATGCAATGCAATGTTATGTGGTGTTCCGCTGTGCGATGCCATGCCTTCAGCTGCATTCGTAGGATAGGCAGTGCCTGACTACGCAATGCCACGCCTTGCTATGCCATGCTACGCTATGATCTTCAACGCCATGCTATGCCATGTTCTTTTCTGTGCCGCTGTGCGATGCCATTCTTTACGTTGCAATGCTTTGTGATGCAATTCTTCACTATGCAACGCCACGCCATGCTTTGCCATACTACGCTCTGCCGTGCTCTTCTACGCCCTGCCATACCGTGCTCTACGATGCATCGCGCACCCTCTCGGGATCATTGCCCTGCTCGACATTCGACTGTGCGAATAGAGAAGAGATCTACGCCATGGTAAGTGATGGGAGGGAGGGGTAGGACGTCAGACATGACGCGAGCGCACCTAGCTTGCCCTTCCCTCCTCCCCCCTACCCCTCTCCTCTCCTCCCTTTCCCCCTCCCCCTCCCCCTCCCCCTTCTCCTCCTCCTCCGAGGGGATTCTTGACACCATTCCAGGTTTTGTTTTGCACGGCGTGTAAACTGTACGTTTCGATTTTCTGGTCGGTCGGCAGCCATGGCCCGCGGCCGTTTGACTGGGGGAAGTCTGTAGAGGCCTCCTAGATGGGGTCCGAGTAGATGGGGTCGGAGGATCACGCCGCATCGACGATGCAGCGCCGATGCATCGGCGACGTCGGCGGAGCTTCGGCGACATCAGCGCGAAGACAATAGGGCTCCACATCGAGCCGCATCGGCGATGCATCGGCGATGCATCGCGATCCTCCGACCCCATCTGCTCGGACCCCAGCTAGGAGGCCTAGAGTCTGGCAGCATCAACTAGATGATTACGGCAGCTTGCGCCAAGAAGCCGTGGATATCATCCGCAGCCAAGGAGATGACAGGTTGAGTGCTCTCCCTCGTGGAAGCACGGGCCTGGACATAACATAAACACGCGAGTTTGCTTGTCTTGTTTTCCCTGGAAATCTTGGCCAGATGTTCCCAGAGAGGGACCCAGGAAACGACCCAGAGTTTGGGACTTCACGACTTGGTGCAGGAGTCCGCAGCAGTGCCGCACAGCCAGGCGCGCCGCTCTCAAAGGAATGCGGTGCGACCCCACGCCTGCCTGAACCTGGGGGTCAGGATCGGTCCAAATGTGGTGCGAGCCCACTCCTGCATGCGGCTTGGTCCCTGCCGGCCACTTTGGCTGCAGTGAGAGGTGAAAAGGGATAACGCATACCTCGCCTCCGCATGGTGACAGAGCCGAGCGATTTGAGACAACGGCTGCCCAAAATCGGTCCCCGGAGGAGGAGGAGGAGGAGGAGGAGGAGGAGGAGGAGGAGGAGGAGGAGGAGAGGAGGAGGAGGAGGAGGAGGAGGAGGAGAAGGATGAGGAGAGGAAGTGCACACCTCCCCGACCTCCTTCCGCCCCTTCCGCATCGCTCCCCCCTCCCTCTGCTTCCCTTCCGCCCCCCAAGACCCAGGGCAGCACCCATCCTGGCCCGCTCACTCGGGCGCCCCTCGGGCGCCCCTGGAGCAGGGCGAGGAGTTGAGACAGCGGCAGCTCGCAATCGGCCCCTGGACCCCAGACCCCTCCCGGAGTCCAAGCGCACCAGATTTCCGAGCTGCGCCCAGCCGTGGCGACGAGCCCCCCCCGCTCCCCCCCCCCGCAGGCCGACCACCGCCGTCTCGGCTCGCCCTCCTCTGAGCGCGTGCCGCTGGGCGCTCCCTCGGGCCCTCGCGGCCGGAGCCGCTGCGCGCCAGAGGGCGCCGCGCCCACGCCGCTCGCCGGCGAACGCTCTGCAAACCGCCCGCGGCGCGGCCCCTGCAGCCCCCGGCGCGGCGGGCCTCGCGCGCCGTCGGCCGCACGGCGGCCTGCGCCGTGCGGCCTCGGCACCTCCGCCATCGTGGGTGGCGCCCGGCGGCACCGCGCGCGGCCACCAGCGGCCTCGGGCTCGGGCGCCCGCGGCAGGCGCTCGATGTCGGGATCTCGGGCTCGGGGCCCCCGGCCGGAGGCAGTGGCCCCGCCGCCGGGTGCGGCGCGGCAGGGCAGGTGCTGACGATGCGGCCCCTGGGAGGGCGAGGCCGACGAGCTGCCCACCGACTCCTGGGCGGACGCGCCCCCTGCCGCTGCGTGCCCCGCGGGCCTCACGGTGCAGCAGTGCCGCCTCGGCGCTGCCCTCGCGACGCCCACGCCGACGCCGAAGCCGACGCCGCCGCCGACGACGACGGCCCGAGCCGATGAACAGCGGCGTTTTGGCGCTTCGGCGTCGGCCGCCGCGGTTCGGAGTCGGTGGAGGCGCTGCTGGCGTGGCAGCCCCACGCTGGGCGTCGGGGCTGGAGGCGCCTGCGGCCTTCGGAGGTGATGGGCGCGGGCACGCGCCGCTCGTGGACGCCGCCCCGAGGCTGCGCATGGACGAGCCAGCCCCGCGGCTGGGCACGGCCCCTGGCGACCTCCTCGCCCTCGTCGAGGCTGGCGGCGCGCTCGGCCACGCCCTGCGCGCCTCGGGTCGCGCAGTGGCGGAGCGCGTCGCACGTTTTGGCGCCCGCATTGGCCTCGTCTTGGCTGCCTGGCCTGCCGCGGCCCCTCGTGCACGCCGGTGCTCGCACGCGCGGAGGGTGGCCTCTGGTAGGCCCTTCCCGTCGGTCGGCACCACGCGTGAGCCTTCCGCGGAAGCTCGGCTGGCATCGTGCCGAGTCCCCTCTGGCGTCCTGCGATCCCGCGCTGCGCCCTGCGCCCCAAGACCAGGAGAAGGGGGGGGGGCAAAACTTCTGGACGCGGTGGGTGTGGGATTTTTTTTTTGCTCGGCCCGGGATGGGCTTGGACTGCGCCCTCTGGAGCTCCCGCGCGGGCGGGCCCTCGCGAGCCCAGACTTGCCGCGAAAGTCCTGAGGCCCAGGACGGTTGCCCGGGGGGCGACCTCCCGCCCCAACGCCCGGCCCGACGCCGCCGCCCAGAAAGCCGCGCCCGACGCCCGCCCTCGCCCCCTCCCCCTCCGCCTCCCGCCCCGCCCCTCCCTCCCTCCCTGCCCTGCCTCCCTCCCTGCCCTCCCCCCCGCCTCTCTCCCCTCCCTCCCCCTGCCCTCCCTCCCTCCCTGCCCTCCCTCCCTCCCTGCCCTCCCTCCCTGCCCTCCTCCCCCCCCCTCTCTCTCGCCCCCCCTGCCCGCGGCCGTTCCCTGGGGCCCTTCCTCCCCGCCGGTGCCTCCCCGCTCCTCCCGCCCCCCTGCCGCGCCTGGGAGAAGCTCAGCTTCGGCATCTCGGGGGCCGCCGGTGCCTCTCTCGCCGCTTTTAGTAGGGGAACAAGAAGTGGCATAAACATGATAACTCGGAGGTCCGCGCGGATTTCTCGGGTCGGCGCTGGACCCTCCTCCCTGGCGCGCGGAGCGCGCCAGGGGCGGCGCCGGAGGCGCCGCCGGGGGGCCCCATCGCCGATCCGAGAAATCCGCGCGGACCTCCGCGTTTTTATGTTTATGCCACTTTTTGTTCCCCTAATTAGCTTTGCGGCGGAAAGGGGGGGTCCAGCGGAGGGAGGGGGGGTACAGGCAGACTGGGGCAGGCAGAGGGCGACAGGAAAGTGGCTGTGGATGGAGGAAGAGGGGGGACGGGGATGGGCATGAGGATGTGGATTGGGAAGGGGGAAGGTGCCGCAAAGGAAAATAACGAGGACAAGACGGGGAATTTAGACGAAGCAGGTGTTGTCTCGTATCTCGTATCCAAAGCTGAGAATCAATGTGAATGACCTGGCATATCACACGACAACCAATACCACTACAACATCTTGCAACTCTGCCGCTGGACGCCGTCATCCACTGGGTTCATGAGAACTCTACACGTTGATTGCATCTGACTGCAACTAGAAGAACGCCCGGTACAACTGTACCAAAACCGACACATCAGAACATTACTCACTGCCGTTTGTCTTAGAACCTCGTGACTTGTAACAACATTCGCGTCTGGCGCCTGATGACGTTTTGCTTTCGTGTGCACAATTGTTCTGCCAAGCTGCAACGAGGCCGTGTGCCAAACCACACCGAAGCCGTGTGCAAATTTGACACACACGCGCAACCTTGCCTGGTGCCAGGCAGATGTCATTCCAGACGCGCACATGCCTTGCCCTGCAGACGGCCTGCTGGTAACGTCGCAACGAGAGATGGAATTCACTATCCGTGCGGTCAAGTTTCTTAATCACTGCTTGCACTGAGAGGGTCTTCTCGGCGGTTGGTGGGTTTCGCGAAACCGTGATGCCGATTTCGGTAGGCAGCTGGGTTCCCGGGTCCCTGGTTCCGGTTTGTAGTTGAAAGAATTGGTGAAACCTGAGAGCCGATTTCCATGGGAGGCTGGGTGCCCAGGTTCTCGGTTCTGGGCCTGTGTTGAAGGATTTGGATCCGATCCAGTGCCCGAATGCGGCCCAGAGAAACCTATTGTCCGCTCAAACATGTGATTGCTCGCGGGCCAAGCATGACAGGGACGAACATGACAGGGTAAACGAGCGAAACGATCGCCATCAGTTTGGAGCGCGCAAACCTAGTAAATTGACATCCGCGTGGGGGAGCGCATGGTAATAATTTCGCTGGCCCAACGGGCCAGAGACGTGCTAAAATCCCCGGTGCGAGTTTACGATTGTTTCCAGTTCGCGCGCGCGTGGCGGCCCCTGGGGGTCCCCAGACGAAAAGCACCCCCGCCGATTCCCGGCAGGGTCCGCTCTAGGATGCCAGAACTCCTGGGCGCGGCCTCGGGGGCCCCCGGAGCGTCCCAATGAGGCGCCAAATGGGTGGCAGGCCCCACGGCCTCAGGCCAAGAGCGTTCCAAGATGGCGCACGTTGGTCCCCCAAACGGCCCGAGAAGCACCCAAGACGCTCCAGGTGGGTTGCAAGCGGACTTCGAGCGGCCCCGAAAACGCACAAATCATGAATCTCGCGCGGGTTTTCGGACGATTTTGGCGGGACTGCCTTTTCGAGCTGCCGACCGCTCTGGACGGCCCAAGAGGCCCCAACATCGCTCCAAGACGGCCCAAACAGCCTCCAACAGGGCACCCAAATGGCCCAAGACAGCCCTAAGACGGCCCAGAGGCCGCCAAGACAGCCCCAGGATGGCCCCAAGAGGGGGCTCAGAGGGGGATCCCAAACGGACATGTCGAGATCTCGGCCCCAAGAGGCGCCCAGGAAGCCCTCAGGAACCCGCCAAGAAGCTCCAAGAGGTCCCCAAAGAAGCACCCAAGACCCCCAACAGGACCCCAGAAGCCCCAAGAGGTTCCCAAGAGACCCCCAAGAGGCTCCCCAGAAGCTTCAAAACTGTTCCCCCGAGGAAGCATCCATGAGGACACTGACCCACAACCCAGGTACGTCTCGAAACTCTGCTGGAGCTCTCTTGAGCCATCTTGGCGCCCTGTGAGCCAATGTAGTTATCGACTCTCTTCCACAGGGCGAAGGCCACGTCTCCAAAGATCTCCTCGAGGACATTCCTGCCTGCCCTGCCGTTCCCCCTGGGCACGAGCACACCACCACGCAGCCACGGTGATGCGAAGCGGGCCGGTTGAAGGAGAGGAGCGATTAAACTCTCGTCACGCCCGCCAGCCCTTGACGCGCAATCGTTCGTGTAACGTGTCGTGTAGGTTCGCTGAGTCTTTGCATAGGGGCGCGGCTCCTATGACGTAAGGGCGCATGGGCCGCTGCGTAGAAGGGCCACCTCTTGGCCTCTCTGATGCTTCTTTTGCACTGAGCAGGCTCGGGTGACGCAGAGAGGGAGAAGGAGGAGGAGGAGGAGGAGGAGGAGGATGAGGATGAGATGAGAAGGAGGAGGAGGGAGGAGGAGGAAGAGATGGGAAGGAGGAGGGGAGGGGAGGAGGAGGAGGAGGAAGGGGGGAGGAGAAGAGGGAGGAGGAGGAGGAGGAGAGGAGGAAGAGGTTGACGGGAGGAGAGAGGAGGAAAGGAGGAGGAGGAGGAGGAGGAGGAGGAGGAGGAGGAGGAGGAGGAGGGGGAAGCAGGAGGAGGACGAGGAGGAGGAAGAGGAGGCCTCGAAGCGTGCGAGGGGTTTGCCGGAACGGGTTGCGGGGACGCATGCGGGCGGAACCACGTGGGGCCTTGGGTAGAGCTCCCTCCCCATGGGGCCACGAAACGTGTGAGGGATGTGCCGACATGTTTGGCCGGAACGCATGCGAACGGCACCATTTGGGCCGTGGAGCTGTCTATGGGCCACGAAACGTGTAAGGGGTGCGCCGAAACCTTTGGCGGGGACACATGTGGACCCTGCTATTGCGGCCTTCGGTGGAGTTTCCTATGGGGCCACGAAGGGTGTGAGAGGTGTGCCAACATGTGCGGGGGGACGCATGCTAACCCTGCCAGTGGGACCTTCGGTGGAGCCCCCTACGGGGCCACAAAGCGTGTGAGGGGTGTGCAAAAAAATGGGCGGGGGGACGCATGCGGACACTGTCATTGGGGCCTTCGGTGGAGTTCTCTATGGGGCCACGAAGCCTGCGAAGGGCGTGCCGAAATGGGCGGGGAGACGCATGCGGACCCTGCCATTGGGACCTTCGCTGGAGCTCATATTTGGGGCCACGAAGCGTGTGAGGTGTGTACCAACATGGGCGGGACTCATGCGGACCTTGCCACTGGGGTCTTCTGTGGAGCTCCCTATGGGGCCACGAAGCGAGTGAGGGTGTGCAGAAATGGGCGGGGAGACGCATGCGGACCTTGCCATTCGGACCTTCGCTGGAGCCCCTACTTGGGGCCACGAAGCGTGTGAGGGGTGTACCAACACGGGCGGGGGGACTCATGCGGACCTTGCCACTGGGGCATTCGGTAGAGCTCCCTATGGGGCCACGGAGCGTGTGAGGGGTGTGCCGAAATTTGCGGGGCGACGCGTGAGGACCCTGTCACTGGGGCCTTCGGTGGAGTTCTCTATGGGGCCACGAAGCGTGTGAGAGGTGTGCCGACATGGCGCACATGCGGAGAGCAGAGGCACGATGCTGACGATGGCGATGGCGATGGCGACGATGATGATGACAATGATACTGATGATGATGCTGATGATGATGCTGATGATGCTGATGATGATGTTGATGATGACGATGATGATGCTGATGATGATGCTGACGATGCTGACGACGCTGATGCTGACGCTGATGCTGATGCTGATGATGATGGTGGTGATGATGCTGATGCTGATGATGATGCTGATGATAATTGTGATGATGGTGATGATTGTGGTGATGGTGGTGATGGTAATGATGATGGTGGTGATGATGGTGATGAACTGATGGTGATGGTGATGGTGATGATGACGCTGGTGATGGTGCTGGTGATGATGATGCTGATGATGACGATGATGGTGATGATGACGATGATGACGATGGTGATGATGGTGATGGTGATGATGGCGACGATGACGATGATCATAATGATGATGCTGATGAGGGTGCCGATGATGCTGATGCTGATGATGATCATGATGATGATATGGATGATGTAGATTATGTGGGTGATGTCGACGATGGTATTGGCGACGATGATGACGATGGTGATAACGATGATAATGACGATGCTAGTGAGGACGCGGAATTGGAGGAGGGAGGAGGCAGCGGGAGTAAGGAAGGAGTGGACGCGGGGCGCTGCCTCTTTAAAACGAGGACCCAACACCACAGGCTGGGACAACAACCTCTCCTTGGGCGCGGTGGCCATGGAGGGGGGCCCCGAGGGTGTGCTCCTCTCTCTGGCGTGGTCCTCGCCCCCGGGCGAATTCAGGGCGGCCACATGGTTTCAGGACTCGCGTCGCTCCGGTGATGTCTCGGAGGGCGACCGGTGCCTCCTCGAGGTCCCAAGATTCGCGCAGTGGCGGACCGTGCCGTGAGGTCTCTCGTCGGAGGCTACGAGGGGTCATTCTTACGCCAGGGCGTGGTCTGCGATCGGCGCCATTGGGGCTCGAGGGCCACCACTCCAGCGCCAAAGGCTCGAGGAGTCTCTCGCTGGGGCGCGGCGGAGAGCTACAGTGAAAACGTATATTAAGGACGGGTGATAAGGACGCAAGACCCATGGAGGCCGAAGTTGGGTTTTTTGGGGCGGCGGGCGACCAATGATAATGGCAAGGACGAGCCTCAGAGGCAAGGACACAAGGGTACCCTAGATGAATCGGGGAGACGTAAGACTCGGGTTCGGGGGACTCGGGTTGGCCTGACGGGGCCATTACGAAAATGACGAGAACCCATCGGAGATTTGACGCGACTTCCCACTGCAGACATCCCACGAAAACGGGACCGTCAAACTCCGGGACGCGCTCGCCCAAAAGCGTCGGCGACTCCGAGTTCTGGCGTGCACGAGTCTTACGTTGCCCCGAATGGAGTCGCGCGTCCTTACTAGGCGCGTTGACTGTAAGCACCCCGGGCGGGCTGCTGGCCGCGCCCTCTGCAGGCCACGCACTGCGGAGTCGCCGATCCTGGCACTTCGAGGGCACCGCACGGCCTCGCGCCGCGCCGCCTTGGGACCCCCACGTCTGCGCCCTGCGCCGGGCGCGGGAGGAGGAGGAGGAGGAGGAGGAGGAGGAGGAGGAGGAGGAGGAGGAGGAGGAGATGAGGAGAAGGAAGGCTTCGCTCAGGATGAACTCTAGAGCCACCAGCGACTAGAGGAGAAGTAGGCGAGGAGGACGACAAGGGTGAGGATGATGATGCTGATGATGATGCTGATGATGCTGATGAGGAGGAGGAGGAGGATGAGGAGGAGGAGGAGGAGGAAGAGGAGGAAGAGGAGGAGGAGGAGGATGAGGAGGAGGAAGGCTTCGCTCAGGATGAACTCTAGAGCCGGCAGCGACAAGAGGAGAAGGAGGCGAAGAGGACGACAAAGGTGAGGATGATGATGCTGATGATGATGCTGATGATGCTGAGGAGGAGGAGGAGGAGGAGGAGGAGGACGAGGAGGAGGAGGAGGAAGAGGAGGAGGAGGAAGAAGAGGAGGAGGATGATGAGGAGGAGGAAGGCTTCGCTCAGGATGAACTCTAGAGCCGACGCGACAAGAGGAGAAGGAGGCGAAGAGGACGACAAGGGTGAGGATGATGATGCTGATGATGCTGAGGAGGAGGAGGAGGAGGAGGAGGAGGAGGAGGAGGAGGAGGAGGAGGGGAGGAGGAGGAGGAGGAGGACGAGGAGGAGGGGAGGAGGAGAAGGACGAGGGAGGAGAAGGAGAGGGAGGGAGGGAGGAGGGAGGGAGGGAGGGAGGGAGGGAGGGGAGGAGGGAGGAGGAGGAGGAGGAGGAGGAGGAGGACGAGGGCTTCGTTCAGGATGCACTCTAGAGCCAACAGCGACAGCGACAAGAGGAGAAGGAGGCGAAGGAAGAGGACGACGAGGGTGAGGATGATGATGCTGATGATGCTGATGATGCTGATGATGATATGGAGAGGAGGAGGAGAAGGAGGAGGAGGAAGAGGAGGAGGAGGAGGAGGAGGAGGAGGAGGAGGAGGAGGAGTAGGAGGGGGAGGAGACATGCGAGAAGGATTGCGAGGCTGAGCTGAGGGCAAGATCAGGACGAGAGCTAGGACAAGAAACGTAAGCAGGAACAGGAGGGAGGGCCGCAAGATGCCGGGTCCAGCCTCCGCTACGGGCGCAGTCTCATTGGATGCTGCGCTCTCCTTACCCTTCTTCTTCCCCTTCACCTCGCGATTGGGGGAACGACGCCATTCTGCCTTCTCTGCGTGTCCCTTCCCCTCGAATTTCCTTCCTCGCCTTCATCTTTCCTCCTTTCCCCTCTTCCTTCTCCTCCTCCTCCTTCTCCTTCTTCTCATTCTCCCTCTCCCCGGTTTCCTTCACTGTCTCCCCTTCATCCCTCCATCCCTCCAAGGATCCTGCCCCATCTCCTCCTCCTGCTCTCTCTTTTCGTCCTCACTCCTTCCTCCTCTTTTCCCTTCCCCTCCTCCCAGCCCCCTCCTCTTCCCGCTCCTCCCCCGTGCACCTCTTTCTCTTCCTCCTCCCTCCAATCTTGTTTCTCTTACTCCTCCCTTTGCCTCCTCCACCCTCCTCCTCCTACCTCCTTCCTCCTCCTCCTCCTCCTCCTTCTCCTTCTTCCTCCTCCTTCTCCCTCCTTCGTCTTCCTCCCCTTTCCCCTGTGCCTCGCCTCCAGTTCACCCGGGGGGGTGGGTCGGCGATGCAGCCCATGCCCGGGACGAGGGACGACTATCTTCGACAACTCGGGCTGGCTTGGGGGAGGAGTGGGAAGGGACACGAAAGAGGAGGAGCAGGAGGAGTGGGAGGAGGATAAAGAGGGTGAGGGGGCGAAAGAGGAGGAGCAGGAAAATGAGGAGGATCAGGGGCGGGAGGGGGCAAAAGAGGAGTGGGCAGGAGAGGAAGGAGGATCAAGAGGGGGAGGGGGCGAGAGAGGACTGGGGAGGAGGGGGAGGAAGATGGGGCGCGGGAGAGGGATCCATCGACGTCCCGAGGCGGTTCTCTCATTGCATCAGACCTGGATGTCTTCCCCCCCTCCCCCCGCGTTGCGAGGGCCCCGCGAGTGTCAGCACCGCGATTGTAGGGTTAAGTCGGGCCTGTCCCCCTACAGGGGGATTTTCGACGAAAAATTCGCCGGCCCAACGGGCCAGAGGCGTGCTAAGATCTCCGGTAACTACTTAACAATATTTCTAGTTCGCGCGCGCGGGGCGGCCCCTGGGGGCCCCCGGACGAAAAGTACCCCGGCCGATCCCCGGCCGGGTCCCGGGCGATCCCCAGGGGGGAGGCTATTTTTCGCCACCCTTCACGAGGATCGTGGCCTCCGAGGGGGTGGCTGCAATCGACTACCCCCCCTCCCGCCCCAAGGGGCCCCCAAGAGCCCCCTAAGAGGCCCCAGGGGAGCCCAAGACGCCGCCAAGGAGCCCCAAGACGCTCCCAAAAAGCCCCCAAGAGGCCCCCAGGACGGCCCCAAGAGGCCCCAAATAGCGCTCCAGGGCCGGCGGAATGAGCGAAGCGATTAAATAAAGTATACCCCAAAAATGATTAAAAATGATGCAAAAATAGTCTGGGGAATATTTTTTGATTATTTTTTGACCTTTTTGGAATATTTTTAGGGTATTTTTAATTTTTCGTCGACAATCCCCCTGTAGGGGGACACGCCCGACATAATTGTAGGGAAGAGGGGAGGAAGAACGGGACGGGGGCTCTTGCCGTCGCTCGGAAGTCCGTTACCCGTGCATTTTTTGTCGGCCTCGTGTGTGTTTTCTTGCTCGAGGATCCGGGATGCTCTTCGATGATCCCCGCCGAGGGAACATGTGCACGCCCGAGCGGTGCCAAGTGGAGAGCTGGCAGCCCTGCCATCCTGAGCCCCACGCCGGTCGAGAAAGTGCACCCCCCCGTTTTCTCGGGGGGATGCCGCGGCACTCCTCGAGGACCTCTCCCCGCCCATGAGAGGGCAACGCAGCGCGCAACTGCAGTCAAAACGTGCATTTGGGACGGGCGGTAAGGACGCAATACTCTTGGAAGTCGAATGCGGGATTTTTTGGGCGGCGGGCGACCAGTGGAAACGGCAAAGGATGGGCCGCAGAGGCGAGGACACAAGGGTGCCCTAGATAAAGGCGCGCGTCCTTACTACAACCCTCGTCAAAATCAGCCCCTCAAAAATGTCTTACGTGGCTCAACTGTTTGTGGGGAGGTACTGGACAGAGTAGCGATGACTGCGAGGTACTTGTATGCGCCGCCCATACAATGTTGGTCATTATCAAACCTCCGAGTCGTCCCGGTCAGACCACCTTTGCCCTGGCCCCGACATTGGAGGGGCGCCTACCGACATTGAAAGGCGCGCCGACATCGCAGGGGCGTGTTCGCCATTTTTGAGGTTAATTTTGACGAGGGTAGTAGGCGCGGTGGCTGAAACTGAGTCAGTGCAATCTACAAGATGTGCAGACCAAAGATGCGTAATGCACAGCCACGCAAAGAGATAGGAACCAAGGCAGCGCAATGCAGTTCACGGCGCTTCAGAACAGCGTGCTCTGAACACAATGCGATGCGCTACAACGCAAACCAGCTCAAGTCAATGCAGATCGATGCAAATGAGTGCGATGCGGCGCGAATCATTTCAAACCAACACAGCTCGAAACACATCTGTGCCAAGCAATACAGCGCATACCCAAACATTTCGGTACTTAGCAAACCAATGGTCACGAATGGTGCAATAACGCATCAGCCAAGTGTACCACAGCAATGCGACTCACACGAGGATGCCAATACGGTCCAATGCAACACGACGCAAACACTGACAACAATGCAGTTCTACGTAAAGCAATGCACAACACGCCCTGCAAGTCAGTCCAAAGGAACGCATCGGAAGGTTGCAATATCGATAATCATGTCACCAGACAAGCGAGAACCAACAGGGCAGAGTGCGAACACCCGACAAGCATCCCACTCGTCAGCGTGAAATGCAACATGATCGAGCTAGGACTTGGGCCCTGCTCGGTCCACGAACGCACGCCTCTACACGTGCATCGACCCCGTGGGGCAACGCTCCCCGTGTCGGGCAAAAGCCTTAGGTGGGAAGGGATGCCACCAGACCAAACAAACAGCTTTCAATCAAAGCCGAGGAGGTGGAGGAGGAGGAGGAATGTGATATAGACAAACATTCCAAGGTTGATAGCCCGGACAAAACGCGTAAAGGGTAACTACCCCTCCAAAGCTAGGGTTGTTCTTAACCATCGTGCCAGCTGCTCTGAATTTCACCTGGTCTGAAAATCATAAGATGCGTAACTTGTCTTTGGAGCGTCGTCTCGCCCAAGCCATGTCCCATCTGGGTGACCAATCAACGGCACAACCGCTACTGCTGCCATCTATCACTATCATCATATTGATCGTCATCACAATCATCGCATGGATCATGTGGATAACGCCTTGCGCCGCTGGGTGCCTGCGAGTCTGCGGGCGCGCCGCTGCGAAACCGACGCCAATTACGATGACGGATCGCGCACGCTCCAAGGCGACGCCAGAGGCCGCCCGCAGCGTTCTTCTGGCGATGCACTCCCCTGCCGAGACGGCTGCTGCCCACTGGCAGCGCTCGGCCCTTCGTAGAAGACAGAGCACCCCCCCCCATAAAAAGCACCCTGACAAGCAACGGCGCTTAGTAAACGCACCCAAGGAAGGAATCGAACAGGGCAGGGCTGCTTCGTAAACGCCCAGGGCCGTTTCGTAAACGCCTGCTATGGGGGTCGGGGTGGCTGCTCCTCCCCCGACTTCGGCTCCTCCGAGCTGCCGAGGGCTCTCTCTGCGCACGCCGACCGCGCAGCTCGGCTCGACGCACCCAGCGCCCGGCACGCCGGCTCCCTGCGAGCTGCCGAGGGCCCGCTGCGCAAGCCCACCGCGCAGCTTCCGGCCCGACGCCCAGAGGCATCCCCCGCGGGCCCCCCGCGGCTCCCCGGCGGCGCCGCAGGGCAGCACGGCCGCTCGAAGGGCGGACGGCGCGCCGCTTTCGGCCCGACGCCCAGGGATCCCCCGCGGGCCCCCGCGGCTCCTCGCCGGCGCCGCAGGGCCGCTTGGGGGGCGGACGGCGCGCGCCGGCAGGCCCCGAGGGGGGCGCCGCGCGGAGCGGGGGCCGGCGCTGCTGCAAGGGGCCCGGGGGCGGCGCGGCTGCTGGCCGCCGCGGGCGCGGCGCGGCGGGCGGAGGCGCGGCGGGCAGGGCCAGGCCGGGCGACCAAGGGAGAGCTGGCCGACCGAGCGCGCGGAGGTCGAGGCGGGCAGCGTGGCGGCGCAAGACGGCGCCAGGCCAACGATCCCCTCGGGTGGGGACGAGCCCGCAGGAGCTCCGAGATCCGGCGGCTGTGGAGGCCGCCTCGGGCGCCGCGGCCTCCTCGGAGCGCCCCAGACCGCTCTGAGGGCGTGCCGCAGCGCTCTGGGGCATAGTCATCCCCAGAGATCCGCCGATCTGATTTTGTCACTTCGCGGCCCCCAGAGGTCCCGACCCCTTCCCCGGGGGGTGGTTTTTCGTCCCGGATCCAGTTCTCATGGTCCCCGGGGGCCCGATGACGGGCCCCGGAGGCCGGAGTCCTAGCAAAACCACCGCACTGAACACATCACCTCCTCGGATCTCTGGGTCCACGTCCTGGCCCCGTCCGAGGGACCTCTGGCCGGCCGACCGCACGGAGGTCGAGGCGGGCAGCGTGGTGGCGGCCGCCGTGGGGGCCGTGGCGGCCGCCGTGGGGGCCGCGGCGGCCGAGCGGGAGAGCGCCGCGCAGGCCGGGAGGCGGAGGCCGTCCGCCTCCCCGGGGGGCCTCGGCGTCCGCGGGCCGCGCCCGACAGCAGGCCGGCGGCGGAGGAGCTCCGCGGCGCGGCCGCCGCGGTGTTCGCCGCCGCGGTGTTCGCCACCGTTCGACGACTGACGTTGGGCGACGACGACGACGACGACGACGCCGACGCCGACGCCGACGCCGACGCCGACGCCGACGCCGACGCCGACGCCGACGCCGACGCCGACGCCGACGCCGACGCCGACGCCGACGCCGACGCCGACGCCGACGACGCCGACGCCGACGCCGACGCCGACGCCGACGCCGACGCCGACGCCGACGCCGACGACGACGACGCCGACGCCGACGCCGACGCCGACGCCGACGCCGACGCGCGCGACGACGACGACGACGACGACGCGACGACGACGACGTCGACGACGCCGACGACGACGACGACGACACGACGACGACGACGACGGACGACGACGACGACGAACGACGACGACGCGTCGCCGCCGCCGCCGCCGCCGCCGCCGCCGCGCGGAGCGGCAAGGGCAATGGCTGCTCCTCCTCCTCCTCCTGCCTCCTCCTCCTCCTCCTCCTCCTCCTCCTCCCCCTCCTCCTCCCTCCCCTCCTCCTCCCTCTCCTCCTTCCTCCTCCTCCTCCTCCTCCTCCTCCTCCTCCTCCTCCGCCTCCTCCTCCTCCTCCTCCTCCTCATCCTCCTCCTCCTCCTCCTCCTCCTCCTCCTCCTCCTCCTCCTCCTCCTCCTCCTCCTCCTGTCTCGTTCTCTCTGTCTCTCTCTCTCTCTCTGTCTGTCCGCCTGTCCGCCTGTCCGCCTGTCTGTCTGTCTGTCTGTCGGTCTGTCTTTCTGTCCGCCTGCCTGTCTGCCCGTTTGTCTGTCTGTCTGCCTGCCTGCCTGCCTGCCTCCCCCCTTCCCTTCCCTCTTGGGACATGGCCCGACCAGCGGCGGCAGAAACCTCTCCTTCTCTCTCGACGCTTCCCCTTCCTCTCGCTCTCTCTGTGTCCCCCTCCCTCTCTCTCCCTCTCTCCCTCTCCCTCTCCCTCTCTCTCTCTCTCCCTCCTTCTCCCTCTCTCTCTCTACCCCTCCCAGTTCCTGCTGGGACGGTGCCCGACCCACGGCGGGGAACGACGCCACCATCGCCGCCATCGCCACACGGGGCCCAGCGGCTGGCAGGCATGGGGCTGCGGGAGCGCCTTGTCGTCCTCCGTCTTCGCCTGGCGCGGGCGGGCGCGCGGGACAGCGTGCGGCGGGGGCTCTGACGACGACGCCGCCGACGAGGCCGACGCCGACGCCGACGACTCAACCGCCGCCGCCGCAGCTGACGACGACGACGACGAAGACGACAACAACAACGACAACGGCGGCGGCGACGACGACGACGACTACTTCGCGACTTGACTTGACTTTACGACGACGACTTGACGACGACGACCTGATGACTTGACGACCACGAGGGCGACGAGGACGAGGATGACGACGGTGCAAGGGGTCGCTCGCGCGGCTGAGGGGTACAATTCTGGACGCCCCGTGAGGGCCTAGCTCGGACTTTGATCTGTGGAGGTCTCAAGCGAGTCCCCAGGGGCTGCCCCGCATGCCATGTCCACCCGCGGAGGGCCGCTGGAATCTCGATGCAGTGCTCGGACAAAGCCTACCTCGACCTGGCCGAAGCGGCGCCCCCCAACCAGTGCCTCTTCCAACGACAGCGGGCGTGGGCGTCGCTGTGACTTCTGGACCCCAACAATCGTTTGACAGGCCGGCCGACTGGGCTCGCCTGGCTGGCTCAAAACTCCCTCTTGGCGGCAACAGCGCTCCGCATCAGAGAATGCACAAGCGGCGCTGAAATTCCACTGGTGGGCTGGAACAAGTAACCTGTAAGGGGACAGAGCGCACTGGCATGGCGTGTATTCGACAACGTGTGCTCCAGATGTTGCCTTCAACAACGTGCACTCTACTGTGTGAGAAAATCAGCAGGACATCAACTTCAACAGCATGCCAATCTGTGTATTTTACTACACGTTTTCACATGCAAAACTATGATCCGCGTGTAATAGACAGGGTTCGTTCACCCAACACAGTCCGAACACCCTAGCTCCTCACACTCCGACGTGGCAAGGCCCCCTCATTCCAGATCTGACCAGGCCGGGACAGGACCGCTTGGACGTACTGCACATTTTGAAAAGCATGAAGCGGATCATCTAACATTGTGCATTGGTCAATGTTATCAACCGTTTCCGCCACACAGTCGCCTCAGGATTTTGACACCTCCTGCAGACTGACAGTGCTCTCGGCCAGCGCGCTGCGCATCTCGCCTGTGGAGTAGCACTTGGCGGGGTCTCTGACGCAGTCGTCGGAAGCGTGCGGAACAAGCCGAAGGTGTCGTCCGTCGCAGCAGCCACCAACCTTTTGGGACGACAATTCGCCGAACAAGTCCTCCAAAGCCAACAGACACGGCATCACTATCTCATCCGCCTTGCCTCACGTAACGCTCGGCATCCGCATAATGTGGGTCGCCAAGGACAGCTGCTTTCGCTTCCGTCCATGATGGCACCGCATTCTAGAACGTCTTGTCTGCACACCGTCCAGACGTTGTTTTCCGCTTGCTGCCAGTCTGCTCCATCCACCAACCAGTCCGCCGAACGCTTTGCCTCCTCAGGCGCTTCGCTGAGAACCATGGCGACTGGCTTGCAATCTGGGCTTCCCATGCTCTGAGGAGGCGGGGGATGAGGAGGAGGAGGAGGAGCAGCAGGAGGAGGAGGAGCAGGAGGAGGAGCAGGAGGAGGAGGAGGAGGAGGAGGAGGAGGAGGAGGAGGAGGAGGAGGAGGATGAGGAGGGACGAGGGAGGAGGGAGGAGGGAGAAGGGAGGAGGATGGATGTTTGACCCAGGATCGCTACTGCTCTGTTTGGGCACTCGGCTCGCGGCACCGAGCCGCGGCCAGGCTCATCCACGTGCGCCGCCAACTGCTTCCCGCCATCCACGCGGTGCCCCCGTGTCGATCGGGCTCGGCGGAGCAGTGACAGAGCACCGCGATCTGGCCGTCGGCCCGAGTCGATGCGACGCCCTCCTCCGAAGGCGTCGTGCCCCCCACAGAGCACAGGGCGACGCCACGGCCTCTCCGTCCCCGCCCTGCGAGCGCTCGGCCTCGACCGCGGCGCCCCTCAGCAGCGCCATCACGCAGATGTCTACTCCACTCCTTCTTGCTGGGCTGCACCCTGCCAAAATGTTTGAAGCCTTACCCTGGAGAAGGTCTTTTTTTTGACAGCGACAATCTACACGACTCATGTACGACTCATGCACGCCGCAAGGCCAAAGGTTCGGGCAAAGAAAAACGGGTACGGGCCTCGCCACACTTACGATGCTGCTTACTGTAGGCGTCGGCTGGGGCAACAAATCCTGCCCCCCCCTGAACAGACAGACGCCAACACAAAGGAGCTACCTGTGACAATCATTGCCCAGGCGATTGGTCAAGGAGGAGAGGAAGCAGACGAGGAGGGAGAGAATCAAGCTTGCCAATGATACGCACTTACTTGGCAGCGTATCTTCCCATGGCCTGCCGAAGCGTTGTGCGGCACTCCCCTTACCGAATGGCCTAGTCGGCCGAACCAGTAAATCCAACACAACAGGCCTAAATGTTTGAAGCCTTACCCTGGAGAAGGTCTTGGTTCTCAGGCGTTCTTATACGGCAGGGCGGCGATGCATCGACACCTGCCGATGCGCTCATTTGGGGGATGGCCTTCGGCGCCCGCGAGACCGCCTTACCCAGAAGGGTGTGGACATGACGCTCTGCCTCGCGCGTCCTGTGAGCGCTCTGCTCCGCCACGTCGACCCCGCTGTGAAGATCGTCCAACCAGCGCGCAAACACCGTGGCGGCAGGAGGCGGAGGACACGATGTGGGGCGATCCCATGATCTGGCTGGGATTGAAGGGGCCCTGACACGAACCGAGCCAGGAGCTCGGGAGCCCGAGGGGGGGGGGGCACTCTGGGAGAAGGCCCGTGAAAGTTGTGAGCGCCCGAGAGGCGGCGGGAGGAGCATGGAGGGGAAGGAGGGGGAGGAGGAGAAGGAGGAGGAGGATGATGATGAGGAGGAGGTGGGGGAGGAGACACAAAAGATGATGAGAAAAGAAGCTCGCGGCCGGCCGCTGTTTCTTTGGCCCCCCCATCCGCCAAGCGCGGCTCCTCGCCGCTGAATTGCCGCAGTCGAATTCTAGAGATGGCCTGCTGAGAGTCTGGGAGGGGCAACTCAAAGGGATGGGTCTCGGGGGTACATAGCCTGGGGATTAGCTCACAGGAGTCTCCTCCTCTTCCCGCCCTCCCTGGAGAGATGCAGGCCCACAGCATTGCCTCTGGTCTTACCCTACCTGATCGTTCTCCCCCCTGCACTTCTGGATCCTGCTCTTCCCCCTCATACCTCTACATTCTCCTCCTGCTCCAGCTGTTGATCATCGTGCTCGTCTCTCTCTCTCTCTGTCTCGTCGTCGTCTTCCTCTTCCTCTTGATCCTCGTGCTCCTCGCCGTCGTCAACTTCGTCGTCGTCGTCCTCCTCCTCCTCCTCCTCCTCCTCACTCCTCTTCCTACTTCCCCCCACCCCCACCACTCTACCTTCTCCTCCTCCTCCCTCCTCCGCATTCCCCCTCCCTCATCCTTCTCTTCCGCCTCCTCCTCCTCCTCCTTCCTCCTCCTCCTCCTCCTCCTCCTTCTCATCCTCCTTCTCCTCCTCCTCCTCCTCCTCCTCCTCCTCCTCCTCTCTCGGTGAGGTTCTGACCCTGTATTGCTCCCCTCCACATCGGCTTGACTTCGTAGGTCACTGCTTGCAAATGAACGATCGGCAGTAATAGGGCTCAGTGCTATCATAGCGATCCCTGCGCGTCTTGGTCCCCGAACCCGTGGTTACTGAGCATTGCTAGAGAATAACACCTCTCAGACCTCCTTGATCCCATCGTTCTTGACCCCCTCTTGCTAATAACGCCCCGAACCATAGTTCCACAGGGCGGCACCTCCGTCGGCAACAAGATCATCACGTGTGGAAATCTTCAGTATAGATCGGTGGTGCGAGGCGGAGCCGTTCCAGTTCCATGCAACAGCTCTGCTTCCCAAGGTCGAATTATAGATCTGCTTGTGCCAGGTTCGCGCCCCCGAGGCCACACATAACTTGCGGCCCCGAGTCCCCAAGTCCCTGTCACTTGCGACGCCTCGGCGCTCCCGAGGCCACGGCCCATAATACATGACGTCATGCCCGCGCTCCCCAGGCCACAACTCCCTGGTCAATCAAAGCAGATTCGCGCCATGCTGGGGCCGGAGCCCGGTCGTAGATTGCGACGAGCTTGCGTCTCCGAGGCCGCGGCCCATCGACAATTAGTTGCTGCGTGCGGGCGCTCTCGAGGCGGCGAGCCCGCACCCCACGGAGACCGCCCAACGGCGCCACACCCTTGGCATCGCTCGGACGTGTGCATTTTTCTCTCGGCGAAGACCATCGAGGAGCATCCTTGATCATTTGGCGAAAAAACCACGCACGAAACCGAACAAAAACACAGGGAATGGACGTCCGAGCGATGGCCAGCACCTCTCCTGAGCAGAGCAGCCGCCCTTTTCTGCATCGAAATCTGTGTTCGGGGGGTGGTGGCCTCTCGTCCCAGCTTTTCTGGCCATCGCTCGGACGTCCATTCCCTGTGTTTTTTTTCCGGTTTCGTGCGTGGTTTTTTCGCCCAGTCATCAAGGATGCTCCTCGATGGTCCTCGCCGAAGGAAAAATGCACACGTCCGAGCGATGCCAAGAGCTTCTGGTTTTCCGAGCATTTGGCGCGGCGCTCGAAGCCACGAGTGCTTGCAAAAATGGCTGCGGGCGCGCGCTCCCGAGCCCTCGCACCCTCGTGAACTTACCCTCGGAGCGCGCTCCCGAGGCCCCCATCGCTCATGAATTGTAGCGGGCGCGCGCAACCAGCCAGGCCACACACAGCCCAAACCAATGTCCAACTATCAGTTCAGACAACAAGGGAATCAGCCGAGTTGCCAGCCAGCCAGCCAGCCAGGCGACAAGAAAACCCAACCCACCAGTCAAGCGTGGCCACGTGAGTAATCTGAGGCGGTTTCGGCGGCAGAGGGCTAAACCCTGAGGCTGGTGTGCGTACACATATTATATATATATATAGATATAAATGTTTATGCGTGTACGTACAAGCATACGTACTATGTACACATATACATATATACATATATAACTAGACGTATATACAGATGTATTCCCCTGATAGTGCTTGGTCAAGAGGTTCTTACTTGTTTGTCCTAAAGAAGCGGGCCTGTCTGCCGGGCTGGAGGCTCTGTGGTCGCCGTCGCCGCCCCGTCGCCGCCAGTCTTCTTGGCGTGGGTGCTGGTCTGGCGGCTCCGTGGTCGGCGTCGCCGCCCCGTCGCCGCCTAGATTTTATTTTCCTTTCTAAGGAAAAAATGCCCCCCCAAGATTTAGCCGCTCACGTTTCGCATTGCAAATTAAGCAAGAATCTGCCCCATCGTCCACCCTAAATCTGAATGTGTGTCATCTGGGCCCAACCGGTAGCGCCCCCCCCGCATCCTCTGCAACACATACTATGCGCGCGCATTCGTTTATCAATCGTCATAACTGTTCAAAAACTCCCGTGCGAAAGCGGGGAAAGTGCACTCGCGCGCGTCGTCGCGCGCGCATGCCGCAATCATTCACAATCACGGGGTTTCGTAAGGAATTCAAAACCGAGATTACCGAAAACATACAACACATAGTGTTTCGCAGCGAAGACTTTCAAACAAAGCCTGCGCTCGCGCTCTTGCATATTTGTTGCTAATATATATATATATACATATACATATATGTATGTATATATATATATATACATACATATACATACATATACACACATACACATTCATACATCTGTGTAAAAACCATCGGTTCCCCAACATGTTCATCACATGTCGAAATCGCTCGAACGCCGTTGCGCGCGTGCTGTCGCAAGAACCCCTGACAGCGAACTTAACGAAATGTAGACGCGCGCGTCGTCGCGGGCGCATGCCGGATTCCTTCAAAAAAGCTTGGTTTCGTGAGCATTTCATAAACGGATGTCCCGAAGACATACCAACCACACTTGGTTTTGCAACATCAGTTTTCTGAAAAAAATGCGCTCGCGTTTCTGCGAATTCTCGAGGGGCGTACATATCTCAACCTTTGCATACATTGCTACCAAATTGGCCTCACGCGCTCGCATGTCGAAATCGTTCGAACGTCCTTGCGCGCGTGCTTTCGCAAGAAGAATCCCTTGCAACAGAACGGGGCGAAGTGCACACCCGCGCGCCGTCGTGCGCCACTCTCATCATTGTGCCTGCCGTTGTCGGCGTCGCCATAGTACTGCGCCCGCCCGAATCACCGACCCGCACTGAAGTGCCCGTGCGTCAGCGCCGCCTGCGAGACGCGCTGGAATGTCCCCAGAGATCATTGCCACCGCGGCCGCGTTGGTCGCGCTAGACTAGCTGGCCGCTCTGCGAGTGAGCCTGCGCGCGCTAGCGCGACCGCATAACATACATCTATATACATGTATGTTAACACACACACACACATTTGCGCATATTTGTATCTTACGTGCACGTATGCACCTGGTTCCAAACACTCAGCCTCCTCCCAGAATAATATGACTCTGTCTTTCTTTCTTTATTTTTGTTGTCTCTCTCTCTCTCTCTTCTCCGGTCACCTCGTCTCTTCCTCCTCCTCCTTTTTCCTTGACGCGCTGCCAGCCCCTGGTGCAGCTGGGCGTTCGCTGGCAGGCAGGCGAACACTTGCAGGCGCCTCGCCCTCCGAGTCCTCGTCCTCCCCCGCTTCCTCCACCTATCTGCTGCACCCGCCCCCTCCCCCTGCTCCTCCACCGCCCGCTTGTCCTCCTCCCTCCCCCCGCCCCACGTGAGTCTCCTCCAGATGCAAGGCCGGGCCGGTGCATTCCTCCAGGTCCGCCACCACACAGTTTCAGCCGCTTCGCCACCCAAGACGTCCGATGACATGTTCTTTAGTCGGCGGCGAGCGAGGGGGGGAAGTGAGAAGGAGAAGGCCTTCTCAGAAGGTTCGGAAGTGGGACACACAGAGACGTACTAATACTAGATGTCCTCCTTGGAGGCGCGCGTCCGACCCGAACATCTAGTATACCCATCTTGTAGTATATCGTTTTCCGAGCGGTGTGGCCAGAAAGCGCCCGCCACGACGCATATACTATAAGATTTCTCGGTGCGCGCGTCGCCCCTGAGGGGGCGACGAACATATAGTATAAGTATATTGGGGTGACGCCGAGGAAGTTCCCCGGCCTTCTGAGAAGTTTTCCGACCCTCCCCGAAGACACGGAAGTCTTCTCAGACGGCGCGAGGGCTTCTGAGAAGTCCCGCCGCCTTCTGAGAAGGCCTCCTCCTCCTCACTTCGCCCCCTCGCTCGCCGCGGATTCAGAGCCCGCGAGCCCCAGGAGGTTTCGACCCCCTCCCTCCCTGGGGCAGCACCAGTCGCCCCAGGTCCATGCCGGCTGGCTCCGGGGCCCGGGACCCCCGGAGGCTCGCATCGAGGAAGAACCGCCTGGCACGAGCAGACCAAGAAGCCCGATGACCCCCCCAGAGCTTGAGGGCCAACGGTGCAGCCGAAGCTCTGAGCAAGAACATCACCATTTATTAAGATATCTGGGCCAGATTCCTGGACGTGTCTGAAAACAAGCCTGGGCGAAGTTCTGCTGCTGATGCTGGAGGGGGGAACGTGCCCAAGAAACTGGTCAGGCTTTCCAGCAAGTTGGTTTCGGCGGTGGACAAACCTCCCTTTAGTAAACCTCCCTTTATTGAAAACGGCCTGGGGCCGAAACCGACGGACCTGGACCCGCAAAAATAACGGCCGCGACGCCCTCTGGCGAACCGAAAACGGCCAATTCCTTAATCGACGTGTCAGGGTAGGAGGTCTGTCTACCCCCGATGGTTAAGCAGCGCTGGCCCAGCTTCTCGGGAGGAGGTTTCCAATCCTGC
>CAUYUJ010000492.1:400937-403437 GCA_963575745.1 Prorocentrum cordatum
TTTTCTCGTCGGCTTCGTCGTCGTCGTCGTCGTCGTCGTCGTCGTCCTCGTCGTCGTCGTCGTCCTCCTCCTCCTCCTCCTCCTCCTCCTTCTCCTCATCTCCCTCCCCATCATCCCCCCTCATCCTTTCTCCTCCTTCTTCCTCCATTCTTCTCTTTCTTGTTTTCCTTCTACTCCTCCTCCTCCTCCTCCTCCTTCTCCTCCTCCTCCTCCTCCTTCCCCTCCCTCTCCTCCTTGCCCCTCTCCCTCCTCCTCTCATCCTCTCCTCCCCTGTGCCTCCTCCCTTTCCTCCTCTTCCTCCTCCTCACTCCTCCTCCTCCTCCTTCCTCCTCCCCTTTTCCCCCTTTTTTTTTCCTTTTCTTTCTCTTTCCCATCTTCTCCATTCGCCTTGTCTTCGCTACTTCCCACTTCTTTCTTTGTCAGCCCTCCCCCTCGTATGCTGCCCACCCTCCGTCCGCATCGGTGTCGTTCCTTCCCGCTGCATTTCTTTCTATGATTCGTTCCTTCTCCTTTTGATTATGTTCGTTATCCTCCCGATCCTCACTCCTCCCTCACCCCTCGTCCCTCCTCCTTCCTCCCACCTTCTCCGTTGCAGGGCCTCGTCATCTTCTTCCCCTTCGCAAGCTTCCTTACCGCCCTCGTTCCTTCTACTCTTTATTGTCCCTCCTACTCTTCATTATCATTGTCGTTCCTTCTACTCGTTTATCGCTGATCCGACTTCTCTGCATATGTTCGTCTTTCCAAGGGCCTTCAAACATCGATTCCTTATGTGTAGGGGCCTCCACATATTGATTCCATTTGTGGAGGGGCCTCCACATAATGATTCCATATGTGCAAGAGGCTTCCATAATGATATCTTGTGTGGAGGGGCCTCCCACTCGTTGAATCCTTACGTGGAAAGGGCCTGATTCCTCTTGTGGGGGATCCTCCACATTTTGTTTCCTCATGTGGAAGGGATCTCCACATGTTGATTCCGTCTGTGGAGGGACCTCCACATGTTGATTCCTTATGAGCAAGGATCTCCATATTGATTTCTTATGTGGAGGGGCCTCCAACTTGTTCATTCCTTATGTGGAAGGGGCCTTCACATAATGATTCCTTGTGTGAAAAGGCCTGCACATATGGATTCCTTATGTGGATGGGCCTTTCCATGCCGATTCCTTATGTGGAGGGGCCTCCACAAATTGATTCCGTCTGTGGAGGGACCTCCACATATTGATTCGTTCTGTGGCGGGCGACCTCCTTTTCCTCCTCCTCCTTCTGCTCCTCCTCCCCCTCCTTCTCTCACTCCGGCGCAGGGGTTGAGGAGAAGAAGGATCAGAAGGAGTAGGAGGAGAAAGATGAGGAGGAGAAAGATGAGTTTGTTTCCTTTTGTGTGGGATCCTCCACATATTGATTCCTTATGTGGAAGGGACCTCCACATGCTGATTCCGTCTGTGGAGGGACCTCCACATATTGATTCCCTATGTGCAAGGGGTCTCCATATTCATTTCTTTTGTGGAGGGTCCTCCCACTTGTTGATTCCTTATGTTGGAAAGGGTCTGCACATATTGATTCCTTATGTGGATGGGCCTTCAAATTATCGATTCCTTAAGTTGAGGGGCCTCCACATGTTGATTCCGTCTGTGGAGGGACCTCCACCAATTGAGTTCTTTTGCGGCGGGCGATTTCCTTTTCCTCCTCCTCCTCCTGCTCCTCCCCCTCCTCCTCCCGCTCTGGCGCAGGGGTTGAGGATAAGAAGGAGCAGAAGAAGTAGGAGGAGAAAGATGAGGAGGAGAAAAATGGTCTTGTTTCCTTTTGCGGAGGGGCCTCCCCCATATTTTTCCTTATGTGCAAGGGGCCTCGCGCATATTGATTCCTCTTGTGGGGGGGGATTCCTCCACATATTGACTCCTTATGTGGAAGGGACCTCCACATGTTGATTTCGTCTGTGGAAGGACTTCCACATATTCATTTCTTAGGTCAAAGGGGTCTCCACATGGATTTCTTATGTGGATGGGCCTTCGAATGTAGACTCGTTATGTGGAGGGGCCTCCACATATTGAGTTTGTCTGTGGAGGGACCGCCGCATATTGATTCCTTATGTGCAAGGGGTCTCCATATTGATATCTTGTGTGGAGGGGCCTCCAACATGTTGAATCCTTATGTGGGAGGGGCCTTCATAAATGAGTTCCTTATGTGAAAGAGCCTGTACACATGGATTCCTTATGTGGGAGGCCCTTCACATATCGATCCCTTATGTGGAGGGGCCTCCACATGGATTCCTTCTGTGGAGTAGGAGGAGAAAGATTATGATGAGGAGGAGGAAGAGTAGGAGGCAGAGGTGGACACGGGGGAAGCGGATTTACATATCGATTCCTTTTGTGGCGGGGCGGGGTACATATAATGGGAGGAGAGGAGAGGAGGAGGAGGAGGAGGAGAGAGAGAGAGAGAGAGAGTGTGTCAAGAGAGGGAGGAGAGAGACAGAGGGAGGAGGAGAGAGAGAGGAAGGGAGAGGAGA
>CAUYUJ010000492.1:408437-419360 GCA_963575745.1 Prorocentrum cordatum
GCGATATCGCAGTTTGTCGTTCGCCACATCGCTAGAACTCCAACGCTGAATTGCGCGCGTGGGTCCGCAATACACCCCCTACCAGACCTCGCCATGATGCACCGCGATACGCTGCCTCATCCGCCCAGAAATGGTCGACGCCGTCAGCGTCCGATTTTGCCCCCGATTTTGCGTCCGATTTTGCGTCCGATTTGCGTCCGATTTTGCATCCGATTTCTGTCTGATTTTTATCAGATTTTAAATCCGATTTGCGTCTGATTTATTTTAATATTGAATCGACACGCGAAACATCGGACGCGAAATCGGTCGCAAAATCGGTCGCTTCTGGGCGCGCTTCCGGGCGCTCTTCCAGATTCGCGTCTGGGCCATGTTCTGGGCACTCTTGATGGCGCTTTCCTGGGCGCTATTTTCGGCACTCTTCTGTGCTCGCCCGGGCGCTCGCCCCAGAGCGCTCCCAGGCGCTCTTCCGGGAGTTTGTTGTGGTCGCCCCCAGCGCGCCTTCTGGACACCAGGCGCGCGCCCAATCTGCATTGTGAAAACCGAAAAACCAAACAAATCAGAAGCAAATCTGCTCTGCCACCGCGGCGAGGTCAGAGACTCCCTCAGCAACGACAGCGCCTGCTGCCATGGCCAACCTTTCTCGCACGCTCTGAGCGCGGCGTTGTAACTGGTAAGTTCCGGATCAATTTCAACTGTCCAGAGCTCCTACAACAACGAAATCACCTGCTGCCTCTGCCCCCCTTTCTCGCACGCGCTGATTGCAGCGTCGTAGGATACCAGCTCCAGCTTCATATTGACATTCCTCATTCCTCCCAACAGCGACAACGCGTGCTGCCACTGCCTGCGCTTCTCACAAGCGCTGCTCCCGGCGCTGAAGCAAACGATGTCTGGTCTTCATTTCACATCCCGAGGTTCCCTCAGCAACGACAGCGCCTGCTGCCATCGTCACCCTTTCCACACGCACTGATGCCGACCGCGCTGCTGATAACATCCGCTTCCAACTGCACATCCCGCATTTGCTTTAGCAGCGACAAGGCATGCAGTCATTGCTCACCTTTCTCACAAGCGCTGATTCCTGAGCTATGGATGCTGGTATCTGGCTCCAGCTCTGAATCCCATAGCTCTTGCAAACATGTCAACGCCTGTCGCCACTCCCCATGCTTACCACACGTACTTATCCCTGACTGAAGCTGATGACGTCCGGCTCACATCTCCCGTCGCGTAAACATCTCAACGACCACAACGCCTAGTGCCACTGCCAACCCTTCTCGCACGCGCTGATTCCAGCATTGCAGCTAATCGTGTAGGGTTCTAACCTCGTTTCGCATAGCTCACTGAACAAGAAAACCGCCCTCTGCCAATGCCAACCTTTTTTCGCAAGCGCTTACTCCGGCATTGTCGCTGATGAGATCAGGCCCTAACACTGCGCACCCCAAGCCCCTAAGAAGAAGTGACAGCGCCTGCTGCCACTGCCCAGCTTTCTGGCACGCGCTGATTCCAGCGTTCAAATAATACGACGTCTGGCCCCAGCTTCGCTTCACGTAGATCCCTCAACGATTACAATGCTTGCGGCCACTGTCCCACTTTCTCGCACGCGCGGACCCCAGTAGCATTGCGTATGACATCGGACCCTACCTTCCGCCTCCTTCATCCCGCGCAGAAGCGAGAGCGCCCGCTGCCACTGCTTGCCCTTTCCACAAGCGTTGATAGCAACATTGTAGTCAATCGTGTAGGCTTGCGTGAACGAGCTCCCTAAACCACTGAACACATCCAACACCGCGATCCACTGCTGCACACTCCCGCAGTGCTTGATGCGAGGTCTCACAAGAAGCATCACTCCGTTGCGCCGCGCGCGGCCGTGCCTGCATCCAAGCGGGCGCATCAAAGCCTGGCGGGATACAACTCGCCAGCGTGCCCCAGGAGCAGGTCGGCATGGCAAAATGCCAAGTGCTGCCTGGTAAGGCCTCTGCAGTCTTCTAAAACCCCCCCAAGCGGGAGGAGGAGGAGGAGGAGGAGGATGAGGAGGAGGAGGAGGAGGAGGAGGAACAGGAGGAGGAGGAGGACGAGGAGGAGGAGGAGGAGGAGGAGGAGGAGGAGGAGGAGGAGGAGGAGGGTGGAGTGCAACGTTCCCCCCTCCCGAGGCCGCGATCCTCTGTGAACGATCCGTGGGCCCGCGCCTCCGAGGCCCAGACCCCTCGTCAAACAGTTAGCCTGGCGAAGGACCCAACCAATATGCCATTGTGGGCAACGCAGTTGTGAGCATCGCCTTCCGTGGAGCTCCCTTGGGGCCACGCAACGTGTGAGGGGCGTGCCGAAGTGGGCGCGGGGCCGCCATGCGGACCCTGCCGCTGGGGAGTTCGGTGGAGCTCCTCGCGGGGCCACGCAGGGTGTGAGGGGCGTGCCGAAGTGGGCGCGGGGCCGCCATGCGGACCCTGCCGCTGGGGAGTTCGGTGGAGCTCCTCGCGGGGCCACGCAAGATGTGAGGGGCGTGCCGAAGTGGGTGCAGGGCCGCCCTGCGGACCCTGCCGCTGGTGCGTTCGATGGACCTCAGCGTGGGAAGTTTTTTGCCTTGGACTTAGACCGGCGCCGCCGGGCGTACCCTGCCGACGGGGCCTTCGGTGGGCCTCGTACATGGGGCGGCCACGTGGCGTGTGAGGGGTGTGCTGGATCGGATGCGTGGCCGCCATGCGGACCCTGCCGCTGGGGAGTTCGGTGGAGCCCCTTATGGGGCCACGAAACGTGTGAGGGGTGTGCCGAAATGAGTGCGGGGCCGCCATGCGGACCCTGCCGCCAGTGCCTTCGGTGGAGCTCCTTGTGGGGCCGCGACGCGTGTGAGGGGTGTGCCGACATGGGGCACGAGGGTGGGAGGAGGGAGGAGGCGGGAGAACGCGGGGCGCTGTCGCTTCAAAACGAGCACCCGACACCACAGGTTGGTTGGGAACAGCGGACGCGCGCGCTCCCAAACTTCCAAGACGGCCTCGACAAGCCGCCAATACCGCCATGATGGCCCAATATGCCTCCAAAGCGGACCAAGATGGCCACAAGACGGCCCGACATGGCCTCAAGACGCCCGAAGAGCCCCCCAGGACGGCCCAAGAGGGCGACCAAAAGCTCCTCTGGAGGGCCGGAAGAAACCCAAATCATTGATTGTCCCAAGTTTGGCCCAATCTTTGAGCGGCTCCACCTTTTCGGACTTCCTTAAGTTCCAGATGGCCCTAGAGGTCTACAAGATGGCCCTTAGACGGCCCAAGGGAGCCCCCCAATGGCCCAATCACAAATCCAATGTGGCCTTATGACAGCTCAAGGGGGCCCCTAGACGGTCAGGACGGCCCCAAGAGCGCCTCAAGCTGGCCCAAAAGGGACGCAAGACTGCCTCAGAGGGCCCCTCGACGGCTCCAGACTAAGCCAAGACGCCCCCAAGAGACCCCGTAGACGGCCAAGATGGCCCCAAGAGAGCTCCAAGACGGCCCAACAGGGCCCCACGACAACCCAAGAGGGCCCCAAGGGACCCCCAAGGCGGTCCCACAGGAACCCAAGACAACACCAACACGGACCAAAGGAGCTCCATGAGAGCTCCTTAAGACGTAAGGACAACAAGTGTCACATGTTACGGCCGTTCGCTCCACTTCACTTGTTGCAGCCTCGTGTGCGCCCCCCCGAACAGCCTCCTGAGGGTGCTCGCTGGCGCGGCGGCGGGTCTTGCAGCGGGCAGCTGGATAGCTTGAGCCAAACTGGCCGACAGCCTGAGCAAAAATGGCCACGGAAGAGCAGGGAGGATGAGGTCCATGAAGGAGGAGGCGAGAAGGAGAAGGAGGAGGCAGGAGGAGCGGGAGATGAGGAGGAGGAGGAGGAGGGAGGAGGAGGGGAGGAGGAGGAGGAGGAGGACGGAGGAGGAGGAGGAGGAGGAGGAGGAGGAGGAGGAGGAGGAGAGGAGGAGGAGGAGGAGGAGGAGGAGGAGGAGGAGGAGGAGGAGGAGGCATCGCAGCAGCAAGGGAGCAAAAGGCCAGCGAAAAACTGGCCGCGTCGGGCCGAGGCCGCCGCCGGCACGGCCCCCGCCTTGGCGATCGGGGAGATGGACGCGCCTGCCCCGCTGGCCGCTGCTGCTGCTTCTCCTGCGCCTCCTCCTGCTCCTCGTCCTCGCCGTTTTTGCTGTTTTGTTATATAGATCTCTCTCTCTCTCTCACTGTCTCTCTCTCTTCCTCTCTCTTCCCTCTCTCTGCCCCTCTCTCTCACTGTCTCTCACTGTCTCTCTCTTCCTCTCTCTTCCCTCTCTCTGCCCCGCTCTCTCGCGCACGCACACACAAAACACACGCGCACACGCTCGGTTTACACTCACGCGCCTGTGCAGAAACAACGCCCACCCTTATATCTATGCACTCGAAGCTCTGTGAGACATCTTGCTGACCTCTTCCAAAACAAACGACTCCTGATTTCCTGCTGCCTCTCCCCTCTCCGCCCCTCCCTTGCCAACCTCTCCGCCCATACTGTCTCCCAAACAATGCTTCCCCCTCAAATTTATCACTTGCGTGCTACGGAACTAATCCAGGCAATCCTGGACTGGCTGTCGTCGCCACATGGTTGTTGCCATCGCCGTCAGGGGCTCCACGCACTAGATTGGTAACCCGAATTCAGGTCGTCGCAGCAAAAGGTTCCCCGAGTTCCAGCCGTCGCCGTACAAGATTATACACAGTTGAGCATCGAAGCAACACTGAGATTTATAGTGCCCACAAGGGCCCCATACTAATGATCCCTGGGCTCTACTGAGGCTTGCGACGCCCCGAACTTGTTCTTGAACAATCCACATTCCCACAGGCCCTGAGATGGTCTCCAGGGCCCATGCTGGAACTGTCTCGGGGGTTTCCGGTGCCGTCTTTTTCTCCCCTCAAGGCGTCAACAGAATCTTGATGTGTTGGCCAGGCTTGGTTTCGTCCTGAGCGAGAAACCAACAATACAAACAGAGGGCGTGCAACACGACGCTATCGATCCCACGGCGAGCGGATGCTCAACCATGGCAGAAGTGACCAGGCCACCAGAAAAATTAGACCAGCCAGCGCATCGTTGCCAGTCCGCAGGAATTCTCACCGCAACGCTGGTCCTTCTCCTGCTCCTGCCGAAGAGACCCTCGGCCACAAACATGGCGAAACACAAACGTGCGACAAGGGTGTGAACCGTGGAACACGATCCAATTGAACCACCGAGCTCGGCTTTCAAACGAGATGCGCGTGCTGTCACGCCGGCGGGCGGAGCACGTGTGGTCAAACGACACGGTCGCGTCGTGATGGCTTGAGCGTGGGTCTCTGACACCGCGTGCACCGTGGCGCCTTGCCTTACGAGAGCGCGGCACTCAACGACAAAGACTCAAGCACACAATACCACTGAGAAGAGAAATGGGAGACGGGACGACGATGATGAGCAGGAAGAGACAATCGAAGAAGCGTGCCAACGCCGCCCGAGAACGGAGAAGCGGGGTCGCCCTGGCCTGGCTGGCTCCGGACCTCCAGGGCAGGCGTGGAGCGAGCGGGGCGCTGAGATCGCACCCTGCGTCTGATACAACGAGGTTTCATCGACGTCGCGGTGCGGCCTGCGGTGCGAGCGTGAGGCCGCTCAATTGCTCAATGCCCTTCTGCACCGCTGAGGATGCTCCTGATCCCTGGGGGCCCCCGTGTGGATCCCTGCGGCACTTGCACATCGTGCCGCGCCGCGCGCCCAGGGCTTCGTTGCCATCAAATCTGCCCATCAGGCCCGCAGCCGCAGCCGCCCCGTTGCCACGTGAGCGCCCTGCGCGAGCCTTGTCCCAGCGGTGCCTTCACGCAGGCCGGCAGCTGGCGGCGCTGTGGCCTTCGCCGCCGTCTCTGCAGCCCTGGCTTCCTCTTCAGCCTTGGCCGCTGCAGCGTTTGCGACTGCTGCAATCTTCGCCGCCTCCTCGGCCTCCTCGGCCTCCGCGGCGGCCTTCGCCGCCTCCGCTGCCGCCGTGGCCGCCGCAGCAACCTTCTCGACAGCCTTAGCTGCCGCGGAAACCTCAGGCGCCTCCTCTGCGGTCTTGGCATTTGCTGCAACCTTTGCCGCATCGACGTTCCTCGCCGCCTCCGTAGCAGCCTCGGCCTCCGCCTCCTCTGAAACTCTGGCCTCCCTGCTGGCTTTCGCAGCCTGTTCCGTGGCCCTGGCCTCTGAAGCAACCTTGGCGGCCTCGCCTGCAGCCTTGGCCTCCGCGGCAGCCTCCTCTTCCGCCTCGGTCTCCTCGGCAACCTTCTCGACAGCCTTGGCCTCCGCGAAAGCCTTCGCCGCTTCCTCGGACGCCCAGGCATCTGCCGCAGCCTTTGCCCCTTCGGCACTCCTCGCCGCCTTTTCAGCCTCCTCGGCCTCCGCGGCAGCCTTCGCCGCTTCCGCTGCTGCCTTGGCCGCCGCGGCAACCTTCTCGGCAGCCTTGGCCTTCGATGAAACCTTAGACGCCTCCTCCGCGATCTTGGCATTCGCCGCAACCTTTGCCGCTGCGGCATTCCTCGCCGCCTCCTCGACCGCCCTGACCTCCGCGGCAACTTTCTCAGCCTGTTCCGCGGCCGCGCCATCTGAAACAGCCTTGGCCGCCTCCTCTGCCGCCTCGGTCTCCTCGGCAGCCTTCTCGGCAGCCTTGGCCTCCGCGAAAGCCTTCGCCGCTTCCTCGACTGCCCTGGCATCTGCTGCAACCTTTGCCGCTTCGGCACTCCTCGCCGCCTCCTCGGCCTCCCCGGCCTCCGCGGCAGCCTTTGCCGCCTCCGCTGCCGCCTTGACCGCCGCGGCAGCCTTCTCGGCAGCCTTGGCCTTCGATGAAACCTTAGACGCCTCATTTGCGGCCCTGGCATTCGATGCAGCCTGTGCCGCAGCGACATTCCCCGCCGCCTCCTCGGCCTCCCTGGCCTCCGCGGCAACCTTCTCAGCCAGTTCCGCGGCCCTGGCCTCTGAAGCAACCTTGGCGGCCTCGCCTGCAGCCTTGGCTTCCGTGGCAACCTTCGCGGCAGCCTCCTCTGCCGCCTCGGTCTCCTCGGCAGCCTTCTCGGCAGCCTTGGCCTCCGCGAAAGCCTTCGCCGCTTCCTCGACTGCCCTGGCATCTGCTGCAGCCTTTGCCGATTCGGCATTCCTCGCCGCCTGCTCGGCCTCCTCGGCCTCCGCGGCAGCCTTCGCCGCCTCCGCTGCCGCCTTGACCGCCGTGGCAGCCTTCTCGGCAGCCTTGGCCTTCGATGAAACCTTAGACGCCTCCTCCGCGGTCCTGGCATTCGATGCAGCCTGTGCCGCAGCGACATTCCCCGCCGCCTCCTCGGCCTCCCTGGCCTCCGCGGCAACCTTCTCAGCCAGTTCCGCGGCCCTGGCCTCTGAAGCAACCTTGGCGGCCTCGCCTGCAGCCTTGGCTTCCGTGGCAACCTTCGCAGCCTCCTCTGCCGCCTCGGTCTCCTCGGCAGCCTTCTCGGCAACCTTGGCCTCCGCGAAAGCCTTGTCCGCTTCCTCTGCCGCCCAAGCATCTGCTGCAGCCTTTGCCGCTTCAGCACTCCTCGCCGCCTCCACGGCCTCCTCGGCCTCCTCGGCAGCCTTCGCTGCCTCCGCTGCCGCCTTGACCGCCGCGGTAGCCTTCTCGGCAGCCTTGGCCTTCGATGAAACCTTAGATGCCTCCGCCGCGGTCCTGGCATTCGATGCAGCCTGCGCCGCTGCGACATTATTCGCCGCCTCCTCGACTGCCCTGGCCTCCGCGACAACTTTCGCAGCGTGTTCTGCGGCCCTGTCCTCTGAAGCAGCCTTGGCGGCCTCGTCCACAGCTTTGGTCTCCTCGGCAGCCTTCTCGGCAGCCTTGGCCCCCGCGAAAGCCTTCGCCGCTTCCTCGACTGCCCTGGCATCTGCTGCAGCCTTTGCCGATTCGGCATTCCTCGCCGCCTGCTCGGCCTCCTCGGCCTCCGCGGCAGCCTTCGCCGCCTCCGCTGCCGCCTTGACCGCCGTGGCAGCCTTCTCGGCAGCCTTGGCCTTCGATGAAACCTTAGACGCCTCCTCCGCGGTCCTGGCATTCGCCGCAACCTTCTCATTGCGGTCTTGGGTGATCGGTGCTGGCGCTGGCGGCGCCACAGCTTTTTCCGCCACGGCTTTCCTCGCTGCCTCTACGGCCTCCGCGGCAGCAGCCGCCGTCTCCTCTGCATGGCGCTTCTGCACTGCGTTGGCGCTGGCCCCCAAGATCTTACGCAACACATCAGCGCTCTCCCCTGAGATCGTCTCGGGCCCGTCCCTGCCCGCCTCGTCCACGATCTGGATGGCAACAGCCGCCCGCAGCAGCGCGGCTACGACCAGGGCCCGAAGAGGAGCCATCATACCAAGCACGTCGTCTCGGTGAAATGAACGCGCAACGGTTGGAGCAGATACGCCCCGTGTGGATGTGAAAGTACGCCGCGACTGATTGAGCTGAAATGGCTGGGGAGGGTCTCCGGAGCCGCCTTGAATGCACTCGGGGCTGGTCACACGAAAACAAGCATGCCCAACACAAGTTGTCCTCGGGTACTGTTGCCATTATCGCTTTTCGGTCTTAAGAGCTTTCGCGACGGCCGAAGTGGCGGCCAAGCGGGCTCCAAGACGGCCCCAAGAAGGGCCAACAAACGCGCCACCGCCAGACCACTCTTGTCGCGTGACTTCTCCGGGCCCAAGACGGCCCCCAAAACGGGGCAAGAGGAGGGCTCCAGGGATCGGGCCGGGCGACAGGGGGGGATAGCAAAGGGGGGGGGGGGTGAGACTCAGCTCACCCATAACTGATTTTCCCGGCGCCGGGAGGTGCCCCTGCATCGAGGAATGGGCCCGGCGGCGGGGCGGAAACCAGCTGCACGCAGCAGATTTCGTCTTTCCCTATCCCCCCCCCTTCCGTCCGGCCCGAAAGGAGCTCCCAGGACGGTCCAGGAGGGCCCCGGCTCGCCGAGCGATCGGTCCAAGGCGCCCCTTAGGTGGCCTCCAGTCGGCCGACGGCGCGCCCAAGTCGCCCCAAGAGGCTTCCAAAGGAGCACCCCCAAAAGGGTCCCAAGAGGCAAGCATCGCCCAATTCTTTATGGAAAGCGTGCGTAGCTTGCAATTGCATATACGACTCTGGAGCTTTCACAGTGTCCAAGACGGCCCAAGAGGCCCTCGAGATCCCAAAACAGCCCAAAGGGCCCAAGACTGCTACGAGGCGCCGAAGACGGCCCAAGACGGGCCCAAGAGGGCCCCAAGAGGGGTCTAAGAGGGGGAGCTCGAAATAACATGTCGAGCTTTCCGCCCCAGTCGTCCCCAGGGAGGCTCCAAGAGGCCCCCAAGAAGCCTCGAGAGGCCCCATAAGACGCCCCAAGAGGACCCCAATATGCCTTATAAAACTGCTTACACGTAGCCCCCGAGAGGCTTCTCGCGATATCCCAACGAACATCCTAGTGGCCTATGACCCACAACCCAGAAACGGTGGCGGGATGGGCCGAAGGCCGTTGGATCCGCCGCCCCCTGTCGATTCATTGCAGGGGTGCCTGGCGTTCTAGACCCTTTCGGTTTTGGTTTTGGTTCTTTTTCCCAAAGAACTCTCCCCCTCGGCCCGTCCCGCCGGCAACCCGGAAAAATCTTCGGGCTTGCCCGGAGGTGGTTGCCCAGGGTTTTTCCTGCTCCAGACGGCTCCAAGACGGCCCAAGATGACTTCCAAGACGCCTCCAAGACGGCCAACATGGCCTCCAAGACGGCCTAAGATAGCCTCGAGATGGTTTAAGACTGCCCAAGAGGCCCCCAAGAGCCCCCCAAGACGCCTCCAAGAGGTCCTCCAGGAGGGCCCGAAGAGGCCAACATCATTGGTTTTCCTTAGGTTTTTGAAGGATTTTGGCATTTGCTTCTTTTCGCCGAAGACCTCAAGACGGCCCAAGAGGCCCCCAAGATCGCCCCAAAATCGCTCACGAGGCCTCCAAGATGGCCCCTATGACGGCCCACGAGGCCTCCAAGACGCCCAAGCTGGCCTCCAAGACGGACCCGAAGCGGCCTAAGAGGGCCCCAAGTCGGTTCAAAGACGGCTCCCGACGGCGCCAGACGGACCAGGAACGCGATAAGACGGCCAAAGAAGCTCCCAAATGGCCCCAAGAGGCCCTCAACAGGCCCCAAGAGAGCCCAAGATAGCCCCAACATGGTCTCCAAGACGGTCCCAAGATGGTCCAATCGAGCCTCAAGAGGCTCCGAAGAGGCATCCACCCCCTTCTCCTTCTTCCTCCTTCTCCTCCTCCTCCCCTTCCTCCCCCCCGCGTTCCCCGAAACCTTTCCGAATCGACTCGGGGAACACGTGGTCCGATAGCTTGGCCAAGCTCTAGCCCAGCTGTCGGACACGTGGGCGCTTCCACAGAGGGCAGGGGGCGGTGGTGATTCGCCGTAGGCGTCGTCGATAAAGGGTCCACCCACATGGGGCTCCACACGCTGGGTTCGCTCCTCCTCCTCCTGCCTTTTTTTGCTGTTGCTTGCGCTCAGCCCTTTGGCCACACGCTTCCAACACAGCCGTGCCCCGCGCAGCCGACGAGTGCAGGGCCCGCGGGCGAGGAAACAGCCATGACGCGCACGCGAGCGGAGAGAGGCACGCGGTGCCCGCCACCCTCCTCCTCCTCCTCCTCCTCCTCCGTGCCGGCGGCACGTTGAGAGGCGTGTTCGCACGCTTGCCGGCTGCCCCGCAGGGCGTCTGCAGCGCCCCCAGGGGGGCCGACCACCGGCAGCGCGTGGGGCCGAGACGCCTCCCCCCCTTGCTTTGCTGTCTCGACCCTCCTTTCGGCCTCCAAGAGCGGTCCCAAGACAGCAAATGGGGCCCAATGATACACACACACACACACACACGCACACACACGCACACACACACACGCGCACACACACACACACACACACACACACACACACACACACACACACACACACACACACACACACACACACACACAC
>CAUYUJ010000492.1:419460-434460 GCA_963575745.1 Prorocentrum cordatum
ACACACACACACACACACACACACACACATAAATACACACACATCCAAGGATTCCCAATATTTTGTAGTATTTTCGGGGTTTTCGTCTACCCCCCCGCTTCCCGTATCTTCCCATATTTTCAAAGGAATCGGCGATTAATTGTGTCTTGTGTGTTTTTTTCCCTTCCTGAGACAGCCACGCACCACGTCGAAAGGGCTCCTAGCCGCCCCGAGACCATCCAAAGACTGCCCTGTCCCTCGGGCTCCCGAAGGCTCTGAGATCTTCCAAAGATGCGCCAAGAGGCCTCCAAGAGCGCTCAAAGAGGCTACCACCGAGGCCCCCACATGTAAAAACAATGCAACACCCAAATTATATACATGCTAGTTGCTTCCAGAGATTTCCCGCATAAGATCGCCTCGGGAAAAGCCTCAGAGAGACCCAAGAGGACCCCCAACTGGCCCGACACTGCCCAGGCGAGCACCCAGACGGCCCCAAGGCGGCCCGAGAGCCCCCCAAGAAGGCCTAAGCGAGCTGCAAGACGGCCCCAAGACCCGCCCAAACGTCCCCTATATGGGCGATTTCGGAAACCCTGAATCCCAAACCGTTTTCATCTCTTGGGGGGCACATCTTTTACTTCCGCCGCCTTCCGCCGAGCTTCCGCCGGCTTCCGCTGGCGAAGGCAGCTTCGTTTTACTTCCGCCGCCTCCCGCCGAGGAAGAGATGTCAATTCCTTCGTCGTCGAAGACAAGGCCCTTTGTGATGCGCCTCATATGGTCGGGCCGAGGCTCTTCGGGAGAGCTCAGCGGAACCATCGCTCCCAAAACGGCCCTTGAGACCCCCGACTGGCCTGCAACCGGGACCTCAGGGCTCCCAAGAGGCTCCCAAGAGGGGGAGGAGGAACGAATGATGAGGATGAAGGCAGAGAAGGAGGCTGAGGAGTAGGAAATGGCGTTCAGGACTCGAGTCAGTTCAAAAAGAGCGCTGACCATGAGCGGGTCTTGAACTCAACCTCCTTCCTGTTGCGCTGCTGCGCTGGAACGGTAGCGGGGTCTGCCGCAGGCAGGTGGATAGAACACAAAAAGAAGATAGGAGACTCAAACGCAGGCACTGACCCATCTGGGTGCGAAGGATAGGTCCGAAAGCATTGCTCAGCAAGTTCGGAGAGCTCCCCCAGGCACAAAAAATAGCTGCGCTTGGGAGAAATTCCCTTGGGACAACAGTCCGCCAGTCGCCTGGCGCGCGCGCGAAATACACTACAGGGCGTTTTGCCGAGCATAATAACGAACTACAACACATGGCTAAGCTGCCATGAACAAAAAACAGGACCAGTGCCGAGACGAGAGCTGGGGTGAGCGATGGGACGGGACAGGGGGAAGATAAAGACAGATAGAGAGAGAGAGAGAGAAGGAGAGAGTGATATCAGTATCTATGTTTACATACATATATAACATTGAGAGGTCTATCGGTATATATATATATATACACACATATATATAGAGAGGGAGAGAGAGAGATCACGAGAGAGAGAGAGAGAGAGAGAGAAAGAGAGAGAGAGAGAGAACAACATAAGAGAGAGGGAGAGGCATAGAAAGAGAGAGAGGTACCACCCGAGCCTATGCGAAGAGCTCAGTAGTCTCATTGCGAATGGGATCCGCCGTCGCCGCCATCGGAGAGCCTTCTCTGTCCCTGCAGCCCGCGTCGGCCAGGGCGCACCCGTAGCAGGCGGGGCACTGCTTCAGGGCCTCGATGTAGGCCGCCTTGCACTGCCCCGCCCCGTGCAGCCGGTAGAGCCAGTCGTTGGCCAGCCACTGGATGAGGTCCCTGCAGGACGCGGCGACCTCCCCTCCGGGCACGTCGAGCTCGCACGTCTTCTGGCAGCCCGCGCCGGGACCCGCGTCGCTGTCGCTCGCGGGCGCCGCAGCCGGCCGCTGGGGCTCCTCAGAAGGAGCCAGCACGCCAGGTGTTGCCAGAAATGCCCCTGGCCCTAGGTACCTCCAGCTTTCCGCTCCATTTTGGAGCCCCCAGGGCCCTCTGGGCCTCGTGAGGGGTGCCCTGGAGGCCGTCTGGGCCACCCCGAGAATCCTGGGGGTACCTTGGGCCAGGGGTACTTCTAGCAACACCCGAGCATGCATCGATACCGCTGCTCCCCAGACCTGGGCTTCAGAGGAGAACCTCCTCCAGGAACGCGGGGCCCTCCGCCGGCGAAAGCGCTCAGAGCAGCCGAGGGTGTCCTCCCCCAGGGATGCACAGGAGCATCCGACATGCACGAGGAGCATCAGGGTACCCTCCCCGAACCGACCTCGACGTTCAATCTTCGGGGGACGCGCAAACGTGGAGTAGCGATCCATGGATTTGGCGCGCGGCCGCCAAATCCGTGTATCTGGGGAGGTGCCCTCCCCAAAATGCGGCCGGTGCCGCCTCGCTCGGCGGCGGAAACCCGTGATTTCCCATGGAAACGGGACCCGTCGCCAATCCACGCCCCGAGGAGGAGGAGGAGGAGGAGGAGGAGGAGGAGGAGGAGGAGGAGGAGGAGGAGGAGGAGGAGGAGGAGGAGGAGGAGGAGGAGGTTTGCGATCGCCGGATCGACGTTCGATCCCGGTCTGGCCGTGCTCCCCCCGGACCTCATCCCCCGGGTGCCTCCTGACGCCAGCACCCTTTCCTCCGCTGAGCTCCTCCTTGGCGGCCGCCGCCGGCGGCTGCTGGGGCTCTTCCTTGGCAGAGGAGAGCTCAGAACCGAACCACTGCTGTGGGGAGACCAGAACAGTGACAATACAATATCGCTGATAGGGGGAGACCAGAACATTGACAATACCGCTGCTCCCCGGACCTCTCCCCGGGAGCGTTCTGACCAGGATTTCGAGGCGGATCCAGCAGTGGCGACGAGGGAGGCCCGGGAGGCCCGAAAGGGGGGAAAACGAGGAGAGGGTAGAGGTACGGGTATACCTTTTCCTCCTCTGATGGTGGGTGTGCACGTAAGAGTGGCCCTAAGCCAGAGCGACCTTTGGCGCGCGACTTCCAGGGGCCGCGGGGAGGCCGAACCCGAGCGCACACGCCGCTGCTATCGCACCGGACTCAGCCATCGGGGGGCCCGGGTGTGCCCGCACGACAGGTCACTCCGGCGCAGGGCCACTCTTACGTGTAGCCGAGCCAGGTCGGATCGGCGACCGAAACGAATCGGATCGGCGGAGATCGGCAGCCAAGTCCATGGAGGTCGGGTCGACGGACATCGGCAGGCTGGGAAAGGCCTCCGTCGCCGTGGAGGACATCGGCATCCACATCGGAGCCCAAGGTCGAATCAAACCCAGAGGATCGAAGCCCTGGCTTGGACCCCGACGCGCCGTCTCTTCGCTGCCGAAGCTCGGCCCCCTCCGTCCGCGACCGAAATCTCGCATGCCCCGTGGCCCGCTGCCCAAAGTTTCTGGCCGCGGATGATCTGGGGGCCTCTTCGAACGGAGCCCCGCCTTGGCCGCCGCAGCCGTGTCTGAAGGGGCCCTGGGAAACACAAACAAACAGACACAAATATCAGGATTCCCATTTGTTTTGCCATATTTTCTGGGCTTCTGTCTTCCCCCCCACTCCCCATATCTTCCCATATTTCCCTGGGAGTCGACGATTCATTGTGTCTGTGTGTCTTTTCCCTTCCTGATGGGGTCGGAGTAGATGGGGCCGGAGGATCGATGCATCGGCGATGCATCGGCGATGCACCAGCGACGCATCGTCTATGTCGGCGATGCATCGGCGACGTCGATGTGAAGCAACTCGGGCCCCGCATCGAGCCGCATCCCCGATGCAGCGGCGCTGCGGCGCGATCCTCCGACCCCGTCTGCTCGGACCCCACCTGGGAGGCCCAGACGAACGGAGCCCCGCCTTGGCCGCCGCAGCCATGTCGGCCCCGGCCCGCGGCGCCAGCTTCTCCACGTGCTCGCCGTGCGCCGGCGGGGTCGCGCCCGCGCGCGGGCCGGCAGCCTGGGAGCAGGTGGAGGGAGGGAGGAGGAGGAGGAGGAGGAGGAGGGAGGGAGGGAGGAGGGAGGAGGAGGAGGAGGAGAAGGAGGAGGAGCAAGGAGGAGGGAGAAGGAGAAGGAGGGGAGAGGAGGGAGGAGGAGGAGGAGGAGGAGGAGGAGGAGGAGGAGGAGGAGAGGAGGAGGAGGAGGGGAGGAGGAGGAGGAGGAGGATGAGGAGGAGGAGGAGGAGGAGTAGGAGGAGGAGGAGGATGCAGGAGGAGGAAGGAGGGAGGAGGAGGAGGAGGAGAGGAGGAGGAGGAGGAGGAGGAGGGGGAGGAAGGAGGATGAGGAGGAGGAGGGGGAGGAGGAGGAGGAGGATATAGGAGGAGGAGAGGAGGAGGAGGAGGAGTAGGAGATGAGGAGGGGGAGAGGAGGTCGGCCTCGCCCTGGCGGCGCGCGCCTCGGCCCGCTTCGCTCGACCTTCTGGCCCGGAGCTGGCTTCCTGGCGGCCTCGGGAGCGGAGGCCCTGGGTTAGGAAGCAGACCCTTATTCCTCCTCCTCCTCCTCCTCCTCCTCTCCTCCTCTCCTCCTCCTCCTCCTCCTCTCCTCTGGGAGGTCTTCGTCAGAAAGGTTAAGGAGGATTCAGCCCCATTGCGGGGCTGTTGCGCCAGAAAGGGCCTCGGGTTAAGCGGGATTGAGCCGGACTGCGCGGGATTGAGCCGAATCAAGCGGGATTGAGCCGGAGCAAGCCGGACTTCGGACCAGGGCAGAATCAGAATTTAGCCTCCCAGGAGTTGCATCCGAACCCGGGGCAACCATTGTCGCGCGTCGCGCTCCGAGGAGCGCGGTGGCCTTCGCGCTCTCGCGCCGCCGCTCCTCCTCCTCCTCCTCCCTCTCTCCTCCTCCTCCTCCTCCTCCTCCTCCTCCTCCTCCTCCTCCTCCTCCTGCTCCTCCTCCCCCTCCTCCTCCTACCCAAGAACAGGATGAGGGACTCGCGGCCCGCTCTGAAATCGCCCAGGCCGCAAAACGCGAAGCGCGACGAGCTTCGCACCAGCGGCTCGCCATCGCTCGGACGTTCGTTTCCCGTGCATTTTTCGGCATCGTGCGCGTATTTTTTCGCAAGATGATCCCAAATGCTCCACGATGGCCTTCGCCGGGAAAAATACACACACGTCCGACCAGTGCCAAGACGAAGAACGGCACCCAGACACGCTCGCTTCGTGAAATCAGGGCGTGAGGGTTTGGGCAATTTTCGGCCTCTGGGGGCCTCTGGTTTGGGCTGCTGTTGGCCTCCGGGGGAAAGGGTTAGGGGAACGAAGAACGGCACGCGGCTGGCGTTGGAAAGGTAGTAGAGGAGAGAACACAACATTCATGAACTTAACCTTTCGGAAGTCCGCGCAGATTTCTTGGATCTGCGCTGGAGGCCCCTCCCTGGCGCGCGTAGCGCGCCAAGGGCGGCGCTGGAGGCGCCGCCGGGGGGCCTAGCGCAGATCCAAGAAATCCGCGCGGAGCTGCGAAAGTTTATGCTTGTGCAATTTTTTCCTCTTCTGGGAACGAACCCAGAGACGCCCTCGAGTCACGACAAAAATCACGACGGAAGATACCAGGGCCAGGGCCGCGCCTGCCGACTCGCCCGAGTTCGCACAGCCATTTTCGGCCTCTGGTGGAGGCCCTTGCCGGGCCTCGGGGCCCTCAAGGAACGACTGGGGAGGAGAAGCCGGCCCCGAGGAACGGGTCGAGACCTCCGGGGGCCGACGCCGTCAACGAGTCATGGCGCCGGTGGCCTGGGAAGAGCGGCGCGCGGTCGGCGTTGGAAACATGGGCAGGCGATGGAGCGCCGCCGGCCTGCCTAGAGGGCAGTGATTCATGCACAGGATATTTAAACATATAATACTTTTAATACAGGATTAATTTATGAATAAATGTATGCATGAACTCATCGTTGTTTTTAATACTAAATCCCTGCACTCCGCACGCGGAGCATGTATTGGCGGCGCGCGCAAGGGGGTGGGGGGAGGGGGGAGCGCTTCTTAGAAGCAGCCGCTCTAGAAGGCGCCGGCCTTACATCTATAGATAAGGCCCGCGCCTTCTAAGAAGCAGGGGTGCTTCTAAGAAGCCCTCCCCCCTCCCCCCCACCCCCCACCCCCCTCTGCGCGTGGCTGAATGTATTAAAAACGGCACTGTATATAACGCGCTCCCCCCCCCACCTTGGGGGCATCGTGCACCGAAGAGGCCCGGCGACGGGCACCGCCCGCCTCGCAGGGGTGGCGTGCCTTTCGGAGGCCGATGCTGCACGCCATCTTTCCAGAGCCAGCCGTAAGCTGAAGTCGGGCGTGTCCCCCCTACAGGGGGATTTTCGAGGAACAATAAAGAATACTCAAAACAACCCCCCCAAGTATTCGAAAATAATCAAAAATGGTCCCCAGACTATTTTCTGACTATTTTTGAGTATGCCCCCTGCACAGGGACAGGCCCGACTCAACCGCAAGCGTCGATGTTCGGAGCTCCGCGCGGATGCCTCCGATCGGCACTGTGGCCCCCCCTGGCGGCGCTTTTTCGGCGCCTCCGCGCGCTAGGGAAGGGCCTCCAGCGCAGATCCAAGAAATCCGCGCGGACCTCCGAAAGTTTAAGTTCATGAATGGTGTGTTCTCCCCTCTACTACCTTTCCAACGCCAGCGGCGTGCCGCTCTTCGTTCCCCCAACCCGTTCCCCCGGAGGCCGACAGCAGCCCAAACCAGAGGCCCCCAGAGGTCGAAAATCCCACCAGCCCTTTAGGGCGTCGGTGGTTTAACGAGTTTCCTCTTCCACCCCTCCTACTTCCCCTTCGGGGAGGGGTTTACCCCTCCCCCTACCCCCTCCCCGCTGACCTGGACAGGAGGGGCGGGGAGCGGTCAGAGCGTCCAAAACGGCCTCGCCGAGGAAGCCAAAATCATTGATTTTACTAAGGTTTTGGCCCCATTTTGGTCTTCTCAGGGGGTAAGGCTCCCCTCCATTTTGGCCTTCTGAGGGGGCAGCGCTAATCAAAGCTCTCCTCTTCTTTGAAGCCAAAATCATTGATTTTACTAAGGTTTTGGCCCCATTTTGCCCTTCTGAGGGGGCAGCGCTAATCAAAGCTCCCCTCTTCTTTGATCGATTTCCTCCAAGATGGCCCCAAGAAGCGCCCAGGAGGCACCAAGAGGCCCCAAGATGGCCCCAAGATGGCCCCAAGAAGCCCCAGGAGGCCCCCAAGAGGATCCCAAACGGCCCAAAGAGGCCCCCCCGAGGCACCCAAGACGCCGACAAGCCCCTCAGGACGACCCTCTACTCGCCTGGGCGTCGTTTCTGGACGGGCTGGTGGGGATACGCGAAGCGTCTAGAATTGCCCAAACCCTGGCGCCCTTAGTTTTGTTCACGAAGCGAGCGTGTCTGGGTGCCGTTCTTCGTCTCGGCATCGCTCTGACGTGTGCATTTTGTCGGCAGAGCTCCGAACGCTTCTGCTTATACGACTTGTTCCTCTTCGATGCCTTGGCAGAGGCGTTGCGCTTGCGCTCCTCCTCGGTCCGGGCCGCCGCCTTCCAGCTGGGCAGGTCCGGGAGGAAGTCGCCCTCGCCCCCCTTGTGGATCTTCACCTGCCTGCGGGTGAAACCCCCGTGGGAGATCATCTCGACCGTGATCTCGGACTTGGTCAGCGTGATGTCCACGAACCCGTACTGATCGTCGTCGCCCCGCGCATCGGGCTGGCCCGTCGAGGTGATACCACCTCCTCCACCAGACACGACCCAAGCCGTCGGTGCCAGGAAGTTCGCGGTATTGTTGTAATAGACCTGCTGGCTGTGCTCGTGGCCGGTGACGATGAGATCGATGCCGAAATTGTCAGATAATCGCTTCCAATCTTCGACGCCATGCCCGGGCGGGTAGTGCGTCACCAGTATCTTCCAATCGGCTTCAGATTGGGGCAACACCTGTTCCAGCCACTGCATCTGATCCGTCCAGAGCTTCCGGAACCAACGAGGGCACTCCTCCAAGTCCTCGGGGCCCTCAGCGCCACAGCTGGCGTTCTTGTCGTTGTGCTTGTGGTCGCAGATGTTGTGGTTCGAGCCATAGCCGCCCTCGTGAGCGCCGAAGCTGTTCGAGTCGACGAAGTAATAGTCGACGTTGAACTGAACCTGCAGGCCCTGCTCGTCGGTGTACGGATACCAGACTTTTACGCTGTAGTACTGGGCTGGCATTACCCACCGATCCTGGCTGCCAGGCAGGTCCTTCCGAGGAGGAGCAATCCACGTAAACAGAAATCATCGGAGCTCCGCGCCGATTTCTTGAATCGGCGCTGGGGCTCTCCACTCTGGCGCGCGCCCGCACCGGAGACGCCGCCATGGGGGCCACAGCGCCGATCCGAGAAATCCGCGCGGAGCTCCGAAAGTCTAGGCTCGTGCGGTCTTTTCTTCTCCGATCCTTGCCCCAGGTGTAGCCTATCAGCTGGTCCCAAGCGCTGTCGAACTTCCAGCCTCCGTAGTCGTGGTTTCCCAGGACGCCGAGCCACTGCCGGCCGTCGATGCCGTCGCCCCAGTAGACCTTCTCGAACACGTTGACCCACTGTGAGTTCTCCACGTGCTCCGTTGGGGGAGTGCCGCACTTAGTGTCAAGGCCGCCCCAGTAGAAGCTGTCTCCGACGTTGATCACGAAATCAGGACGGCTGACGGGAGCCCGGGTCCTCATCGCATCCGCCACGCGCATCTGCGCGTTGTTGTCGATGCCAGCCATGAAATGGCGGTTGTGCTCCTTCGAGGGGGCCCAAGGAGGCACAACTACACGGACACACGTTCCAGAATTCCCGAGATCATCTCTAGGCATATTTTCTGGAGTTTCGTCTTCCCACCTCCACTTCCCACATGTCCCCATTTTTCCATAGGAATCCACGTGTATTGGTGTCTGTGTCCATCTTTCCTTCCCGCTCCTTCGTCGGGCCCCGGTCGTCCGCAGGCATCGGCGGGCCGCCGGACTCCGACTCGAGGCCGCCCCAGTCGCCGATGACGAAGACGTGATGCTCGCCCGATCCTCGGGGGAATCCGCAGACCCTTCGGCGCGCGGAAGACGCTGTTATCATCATCGTCGTCGTCGTCGTCGTCAGTCCCGAGGAAACTGAGGAGCAAGGAAATTACAACCAAAACATCTCGGTCAATCTCCCGGACGTTCCTTTAAAAGCGCCTCGGCCAACGTCGGTTGATGGCGCTGGAGGGGCGAACGTGCTTAAGAGACTGGGGCAGCTCTCCAGCAAGTCGGCTAAGAAACGCTGGCCCAGCTTTTCGGGCCGGGCGAAAGGGGGGGATAGCAAAAGGGGGGTTTGAGAATCAGCTCGCGTAGCTGATTTTCCCGGCGCCTCCCGGCGCCGGAGGCGGCTATGTATCGAGGAATGGGCCCCTCGGTGGGGCCGAAACCAGCTGCATGCAGCAGATTTCGTAACCCCCCCTTTCCCTATCCCCCCCATTTCGTTCGGCCCAAGCTTAAGAGACTGGGGCAGCTCTCTAGCAAGTTGGCGAAGAAACGCTGGCCCAGCTTTGCGGGAGGAGGCTTCTGAATCAGATGCTCGGCTGCAATGAACGTCGCAGTCAAGTTTCAGTCGGGCGTGTGCCCCTACGGGCGGATTTTGGGCGACAATTCAAACAAAAATGCCGAACCGAAGACATGAAACCGATATCAACAAATCGTCCCCAGACACTTCTTTTTTTGTGACCATCTTCGGATACTCCTCCTCCTGTAGCGGGACAGGCCCGACTTAAAAAATCAGGTCGACGGGAAGCCTATTCGGTCCCTCTGACCCCTTCCCTGCTGGCGTCGGGGTGGGTGGGGGCGCCCTGGGTCGGAATGCCGACCCGCCGGGGTCCTGGGGGGCCCCGGGGGGGGTCGCCAGCGGGGGTCCCGGGGGAGGTCCCGTCTTCAGGGTCGGAGGCACCGCCGGCAAGGCCTTCGCAAGAAGAGCCTGTGCGAACATGTTGAGTTTGGAGCTCTGAGAGGTTATGCTTAGCTGCTTGTGCCATGTTTTGCTCCTCGATCAAGAGGGCCACGAGGCACCCCGCAGGCCCTTCCCTGGGTGTTTTTTTTGACCAAGGAGGTTCGAAAAGCAAAGCCAGCCGTGGCCACGAAGGCTTCCCAGAAGGCCCTGAGGAGCCGAAAAAACTATGCAGAGGTGGCGTCTCGGTGCTCGGAGGCGGCCGCGGCATCTGAGCTGGATGGACCTCGAAGAATCTGTTAGGATTAAGTCGGGCGTGTCCCCCTGCAGGGGGATTTTCGACGGAAAAAAAAAAATACCCCCCAAATGGTCCAAAACATATTCCACAAACAGTCTGAGCATTTTTTTGTTGTTGTTGTTGTTGTTGTTGTTGTTGTTGTTGTTGTTGTTGTTGTTGTTGTTGTTGTTGTTGTTGATATTTTTGACTTTTTGGGGAATATGTTTGGGGTATTTTTTATTTTTCGTCGAAAATCCCCTTGTAGGGGGGCACGCCCGACATAGGTTAGGAAGGGAAGATGCGGGCAAATACCATCAACATCGGTCCCCAGACCCCTCCCGAAATCCATCTGGTGCACTTTTCGGCGCTCCAGATCCGCCGCTTCTGATGGTCCCAGGGCCCGAAAACGGCTCCCATATTGAAAACGGCAAAAGCCTGCTCGAATCCAGCACTTCGAACCTCCCCCCCTCCCTCCTGCTGGCTGGGACCAGTGCTGGGCCACCCCAGACCTCCAGCCGACTCCAACTCGGTACTGCAAGTTCCCGTCGTACTGACCCCAGCGTTGGTCTCTGACGCCACGTGGATCGTTCAAACTTGAACGATCCGCTTCCCAAGCCTTGGACGATTCAGGATCGACCAATTCTGGGCCGCCAGCGCCGTCCCACGTGGAACGCCTGCGCTGGGGTCGCCGCCGGTCAACACGACTCGAGCCTTCTGTACCTCGCACGTACGCACGTAGCATCGGAATGAGTTCATCAGTCAAACACATCTCGGCCTGCTGCAGCAACTGCGCCCTTGCGGCACGTGCACACGAAGAAAGATCCAGAGGCAACGAGCGTGCATGACTGCGGATGTTGTACATATATAATGCAATGGTGAGCCTCTGGCTCGCTAGGTCACACTATCGAACCTTCTGTACCTCCTCCTCCTCCTCCGACAATTTGTGCACTGTGCCGTGTTCTGCTCTTCCGGGGCTCCGTAGAAGCAGACGTCGCTGAGGGCCACGCCGTTGAGGTCGGTCGCGGTGCCAGGCGCCGCGGGCGGCACGAAGCGCCCATCCTCTGCGTGGCCCGAAACGTATCCCTATCTTTAAGTCGGGCCTGTCTATCTACATGGGGATTTTCGACGGCAAAAAATACCCCCAAAATAATCAAAAATAGTATGGTTTTTGTTTTGGGAATATTTTTTTGCCTTTTGGGGGTATTGTTGGGGTATTTTCAATTTTTCGTCGAAGATCCCCCTGTAGGGGAACAGGCCCGACTTAACCCTATCCCCATGACCAGCATCTCATGTTGGCTCGAGCTCGATAGCGCTTCCCAAAAGCGAGGCTGCTGAGCAGTGCGGGCGATGCCAGCTCGTGATCTGCCGCCAGCTCGTGCGTGATGCGTGATCTGTCGCCAGCTCGTGCTGCCGAGCGCATTGGAAGAAGGCATCATCATCACCACCACCATCAGCATCACCATCACCATTACCATCACCGTCATCACCAGCATCATCATCATCATCATCATCAGCATCATCATCAGCATCACCATCATCATCACCATCATCATCATCATCATCGTCATCATCATCATCATCATCATCGTCGTCGTCGTCATTATAATCATCGTCATCATCATTGTCCTCCTCCTCCTCATCATTATCATCACCATCACTATCACCACCATCATCGTAACCATCATCATAACTATCATTATCATCACTATCGACATCATCATCGTCATCGACTTCATCACCACCACCCTCACCATCATCACCACCATGATCAACATCCTCACCATCATCACCACCATCATCATCATCACCATCATCATCGTCGTCGTCGTCAGCATCACCAAAACCATCACCATCATCACCATAGTCATCATCAGCATCGTCATCATCACTATCATCACTATCATCCCCTTCACCATCGTCATCATCATTAGCATCATCATCATTACTATCACCATCACCACCATCACCATCATTATCATCATCATCACCATCACCATCATCACCATAGTCATCATCATCAGCATCGTCATCATCACTATCATCCCTATCATCTCCTTCACCATTGTCATTATCATTAGCGTCATCATCATCATCATCATCATCATCACCATCACCATCACCATCACCATCATCACCATGATCATCACCATCATCATCAGCATCATCATCATCACGATCAACATCATTATCATCATAATCACCATCACCACCACCATCACTGTCATCACCATCATCATCATCATAATCATCATCATCATCATCATCATCATCACCATCACGTGATCAACAACATCATATCATGGTGTCCTCGGCGGCAAACACAGGGGGAAGTGAGAGGGGGCGGGCCTTCTCAGAAGGCTCGGAAGGCCACGGGCCTTCTGACATGTTTCAAGCTTTCCCCAGATACACCGACAAATTACAAGCTTCCCCAGATACACCGACAAATACACAGATCTCGATCCGCTCCGCGGGGCGGGAGGCTCGGAAAAACTCGTGCCGTTGACGCTCGCGGACCGCACAGTGGATAGCGTGTCGCCCCGAAGCGTGGTGGGCCAGAACTGGCGGCACGACACGCTAAACCAAAGCTCCTCATTGTAAGGATCCCCTAGTTTCTGAAGGTGCATCCCTAAGATTGCCATCGCTCTGGGCTGGTCGATCTTATGGATGGGGCTGAGTTTGAGGCTGGTGGTAGAGGCCTCCTAAATGGGATCCGAGTAGATCGGCTTGGAAGATCACGCCGCATCGCAAATGCATCGGCGACGTCGGCGATGCATCGGCGACGTCGGCGTGGCGATGCATCGAGCCGTATCGGCGATGGATCGGCGACGCGGCGCGATCCTCCGACCCCATCTACTCGGACCCCATCTGGGAGGCCCAGAGGCTGGCAAATCCTCGCAAGCCGTAGTGGCCGGAGAAGCTTTTGGCTCCAGAGTGTCAGCGTCGTAGTCGTCGTCGTCGTCGTCGTCGTCGTCGTCGTCGTCGTCGTCGTCGTCACCCCCTTCAAGGTCGGCGGCACCGGCCGGCAGGCCTTCGCAATCGTCATCGCCCTGGGCTTGTCGAAGTTAGGGATAGGGATGAGTTCGAGGCTGGTGAGTCCTCCGACCCCGTCTACTCGGACCCCATCTGGGAGGCCTCCGATCCCATCTGCTCGGACCCCATCTACTCTGACCCCATCTGCTAACAAAGTGCCTACTCGCAGGCGCCAGAAACAAAGCGCATGCTTGCCTCGATGCGATGGATCGTGAGTCCTCCACGGCGGATCCAGGCCGTCTGCGAGTAGTGGAACGCGCTTGTTAAGACGAAGCTACGACGATGATAACATCGGGTGAGGACGAATCGAAAGTTTCTGAGCTCCCGCGGTTCTGGAGGATGCATCGGGCGCCGCGGCCGTCTCCTGAGAGCATCCCAGAACGCTCTGGAACGGATTCATCCTCGTCCTGGCCCCGTCCGAGTCTGCGAGCACAGTGTGGGCGCGGCCGCAAGGAACCCTCCAAAGAAGCCCAGCCCTGGAAACCCGCGCGTGAGGTGCACCTCAGGGAAAAACGCAGAGCACCCCGAGCGCGGCAGCTTCTCTGACGGCCGCGGGAAGCCACCGCGCAGCGCGCGGAGCGGAAAAACCCAAGGCACTCTGACGAAAAGTATATGGTTTCTTGATGCGCGCCCCCACTGCCGTGGAGAAGCCCCGCCGCTTTCTGACTTGGAATCATACATTGGGTCTCTGGCGGCCCTTCGGGACGATACCGGCACCCCCCGAACGCCCTCGGCGAGGCGCAGCCGCTGCAGCGCACCCCGAGGTTGGAACACCGGCGAGAAGCGACGAAGACGCCCGAAAACCTCGAACCTGGAGCCCGAAACTTCCTGAAAACCTCGCTTCCCCGACTCCCTGTGCAGTGGAGGCCGGTCCACGGGCAACCCAACCCAACCCTGAGACCCTAGGACGTCCACTGATTTCTGGTGTGGGAGCGTCGCGCTTCCCATAACAAAGCCACCAGAGCCCAAAAAACCCAGGGCACCCTGGAGGCAAGCATGGCGTTTCTTGGCATGGGCCCCCACTGTCTACTGGAACGCCCCCCGCTGGGTGGTGAGGAGCAACGATAGGGGGGGACTGGAATAGGGGGGGATGCAACGACCTGGAATCGGCGATACATCGTCGATGGATCGGCGAATCGATGGCCTCCGATAGCGAATCCGCACCTTCCCGGGCAGGTTGGGGCTATCGGGCCCCTGTCGGCGATCAGTGGGCGATTGGGGGTCGAAGCATCCCTCCCTGTGCCTATCCCCCCCTGTCGTTGCCCCGGACTTTTGCCCCGTCGAAAAAGCCTCCCGCAGGAGGCTGCCATGCGAGCTCCTCGCGCGGTCCCCTTCCACCGAGCGCTATGCCCATAGACACATCCGAGCGCACGGAGTGGCACCTCGGAATGTTGCTTTATCGTTGCCCCCTTATCGTTGCCCCTGAGGTGGGCTCGAGGCTGGCGGCGTCCTCGCAGGCCGTGGCGGCCGCGAGCGCCACCGCGCAGGCCAGAGCGCGCAGCGCCCCCGCGGGCGGCGCGCGGCCGCGGCGCGCAGCCGCGGGGCCCTGGCCGGAGGAGGCAAAATGTGCCGACGCCACGGCTCGTCCTGGAGATCGGGGCTCGCCCTCCTCCTCCTCCTCCTCCTCCTCCTCCTCCTCCTCCTCCTCCTCCTCCTCCTCCTCCCACCCTCCTCCTCCTCCTTCCTCCTCCTCCTCCTTCCTCCTCCCTCCTTCTCCTCCTCCTCCTCCTCATTTTCCTCCTCGTTTTCCTCCTCCTTCTCCTCCTCGTCCTCCTCCTCCTCCTCCTCCTCTCCTCCTCCTCCTCCTCCCTCTTCCTCCTCCCCCCTCCTCCTCCTCCCCCTTCTC